>RJWM01023999.1:0-31291 GCA_004363535.1 Dasyprocta punctata | reverse complement strand
TTTTTTTTTTTTTTTTTTTTTTTTTTTTTTTTTTTTTTTTTTTTTTTTTTTTTTTTTTTTGAACTGATAATCAAACTCAGGATCTTGTGCTTGCCAGGCAGGCGCTTATGTTGCTGAAGTAAAGCCCCACCCCTTGTCTTATTATTTCTCATTCTTCCATACCTATCTTTGAATTTTTGCATGTTTATAACGCTTATTTGAAATGCTGTGTCCACAGCACCTGGTGCATCTGATACTAGTTTCTGGTGAATTAGGGTTTTTGAGAGGGATGGTTTTATCATGGATCTATTATGTTAATCTTTCAGTCTTTAGTTCTCTTAGTGAAATTTAGACTTCCTCATCTTGTTTCTGGAACTATCTTCATAAATAGTTCTTGAGTGTTTTAGGGATTCTATAATATAAATCCAATTGGACTTTTAGCTTTCTTTTCTGTTAGTTAAAACTGCATCTTCTTGGTTAGGCTAAGTGATTTATCACTCATTCACCCACTTTCCAGCACTCATGGTTTTGTTGCCATTTCCCCTTTTACTCCCACCTCTCTTTGTAGTGTATGCTTAATTCTTTTTTAATAAATTCCTCATCTCAGTAGGGTTTTGGCATATATCAGAGAAAAACTGGTTAGTGTATTATCTATATAGATAAGTCTCTGTCTGATTTGCCTAAGTTTTAATTAGTTTCCTTCTGTGAATTTTTTTTTTTTTTGGTCTCCCTTTAGTGAGATCATTGCACTATTCCTTGAGATATTTTTAGCATTTAGACTTGAAATTTATTAGTTTCTTCTTTTCTTTAGGACTTTAGCCTTTAATTGAATTTATTATCATTTATGTCTATGTCTTTTAACAAAATTTAATTAAAGTGTATTATTTTGTAAATACCAATTTGCTATTCAATTCTATAGAAATCATTAGAAACATGCATTTCTGCTTTATACTTACACTTGTAGATTCAAGTTGCATTATGTTCAACAACAAAAAAGGAATAACTATTATATTTTTGACTGTCTATTCTTTGACCTCTGCTTTTACCAGCTTCACTGTGTTGAAAAATACTTATCTGATCCTGTTACTGGAGAAATACTGCAGTAGAGGCACTAGTTTATTATGATAGGATTCAAAAACCCATCTGGACATAATCTTTCTGTTTTGTGCACAGATACATTTGTGATTAAATCATAGGGATCATAGTGCTGTCTACCAAAACAAAGAAATGCACTTCCCTACTTAGAACACCGATCTGTCTTAAAAACTAAGATTACTTTTCCCTCAGTATTATAAAAGCTAATTCCTATTCAATTTAATATTTTTGCACACTGACCTAGATCAAGAAAAACCCACTAAGGTGAGTGCCTGTTAGACTTACATCTCCATTAGATTCACCCACTGTCCTCTTTTGCCATACAATCATGTCAACTTACATCGTTTCTCTTATTTTATCTCAATATAAAAATAATGAATACTTTGGTAAAGAAACAGGGCAGCCATGAGTGATTTCTAAAACAAAATCAAGGGTTTTTAAGCATATTTTTCACAAGCCTTTAGTCTGGCAATGATCATTGAAAGTTGCTGCATTTCAAGGTAATAGTTTATTGTTTATTTGTTTGTTTTTAATCTAAAATTTGCAATTCATAAACAATAAAATTCATAATTACCTCTCGCCTGAAATTAAAAACAATTGCCCAATAGCAGAGAGCTATTGGAGGAAGTGGGCTAAAACCTCTTAGCAAACCCATTTTAAAAACTGATGATCAATAGCATACGGTCGTTGCAAGCATACCTTCAGTGCCCAGTAAAGTGTGCTTTAGGTCTTTGTCTGTTTATAAACCACATTGTAGTATTTTTCCTATAGGGACATCAACATCTATACTAAAATTAACACAGTAGCGATCATCTGCTACTCATCTAATTCAAGAAGTGTCCCAGTATTTCTAATGATAAAAAGGAAATAACTCGATCTCCCATACTCTCATGTCTATTATTCTAAGTGGAAACCTAAATTTCACCTTTAACTATGAATTTTGAAGTGCACTGGGATGTGGAGTTTAGGCAGGCTGCTCCTGTTATTCTTGCTTTTGCTGTCAAAAGAAGGTTTGCAGAGACCTGAGATTTCTACAGCACTGATTCAATAACCATGAAAGCTGTAGCAGTGGCCACTCCTTCAGACCCCTCAAATACAGTGACAGCTTTGTCCTTGGGACTCATCTGATGCAACAGTGGCTTCCTGACCCTGAACCCTGCTGGCTATGTGGTGTGAACCTTAGCGTGTCAGCTTGAGTTATGGCTCTGGGGTACAATTCACTGCCTAACCCAGACTTTCATATAAAATCTATGCAGGTATCTAGGTTCCTGTAGAAAATACACTTTGGATTAAGATAGCTGCAGTGTTTTACTTCCTGTTACTGGCTGCAATTACTACAATAGACAATGGTGTCTAAATCTTTACCATTCAGCATTGCAAAGGTTAATTCATGTAGCTCATATCTGAAGTCATTAATATGACTTCCATTTTTACTGCTGAGAAAACTGAGGTCTAGAGGTTACATTCTAGTCAGTGACATAAGAAAGACTGAAATCTAGCCAGAATCTCAACCACTCCCATGGCAAGACTCATGCAGAAAGCACTGCAAGAAATTAGTTGTTAATCAGTGTTGCAATCTATCAACTTTTGAGGAATTTATCTGAAAAACTGAAAGTAGTCTACCTGGTCAAAAGTCACTGATCTCATGTCAGATTAACTTATATGCTTCCTTGTGCAGAAAGCAAATGGGTAGAATTAGAGCCATGGAAATGAGCAGAATTAGCTGTTCCTTTTAGGTACTCCATGTCCATTAGGAGCATAAGATTTATGTGAATTTTTTCTGGCATGTATGTTATAGTTAGAAAGGGTGAAGAATGGCTGTTACATACAAATGCTTCCTTATTGACCCAGGCATCATTGATGGTGCCTTAAACCCTATTTACAATTAATTATATGGTGAAAATCAGAATTAGTTGCACATGAGTGTGTGTGTGTACAGATGTACATGTGTACTGAAAGTGAACATATACAGCTGTCTTTCCTAGAAATATAAATTGAGATGAAATATATAGATAAAAATGGAGTATAATTTTGGAAAGATACCAAAATCCTTGCACTTTTCCAAGAAAGATTTAGAGATGGAACCCTAATAAAATTGAATGCCAGAAAACCTTTGAGAAACATATTTAAAGAAATATAGAGACTTTTTAAATGGCAAGTTTCAAGACTAAGAACATGCCATTTATTTGTTGTCCTCTAAGTAAAATAAATTGAAAGCACTCTACTAATTGAAATCATTTCAATAGCTGCAGTACAAAAATTCCACAATCTCAAGGATGTGGACCTATCAATGTTCACTTTTCATTCATACAACAGAATAATGAAATAATCACAGAGATAATTGTTTCAAATCTAGGCTCAGAGACTCAAAATCATTTCATCTAGTAGAATTCCTATGAATGATTTCGTGAATCTTTACTGCTGTACTCAAAGAAGCCACAGGAGAAAGGAGCCTGCGTTTACTTGTTGCTGGGCGGCTGGAGACATGGGAGAGGTACGTACCACTGTCTTGTGACATTTGATACAATTCATATGTTCACAAATAACCACAAGAACACCCAGGCCATGTGATTAGAGCTTTCTATCCAGAAGCGAGCTTGCCTTACATTCTTGGGTACACTATCCTAAATGTTATTTGAAAAATGAGTCAGTGTCATTCTCCAAGAATGTACTAAAGAAATAACAGAGTTCACATCAAGTAGTTATATTCTTGAGTACATACATGTAGACACCAAAATCATGATTAATCCCCAAATGGTGTTTAACATTAAGAGATAGAAACTCTATTTCTTTGCATGGTATAGTGTGCAACCAAACTCTAGTTTTGGTAAGACTGCTAAACCAATTGCCAGTTGATGAAGGAGTTTAACACTGCAATATGTGCTTGGCTTACCAGTTATTTTCAGATAATTGGTGTTCCAGCCATACTTAGAAAAACTTTTTCTCAGGAAAATTATCTTAGGCTACACCCAAAACAGTTTGGTTTTAGAGAGAAAGCTCTCACATACATGTATGTTATGGAAATCATTTCAAGTGATTATGACAGTACATCTTAACTGCGTCTTAAAGACACATTTCTCCATCAAAAAAGAATACCAACTGTTTGGAACTTCTAATATTATCACTTAAACTTTATAAGGAAAATTAGCAAACATGAATATTTAACTAGTGACCACTATGGTTGAAAAACTCACTTTCCAAAAGATAAATTTGCAAAAATTGAGATTTGCAGAACTTCGGTCAGCCAGTTGGTGACCCTTCCCCATACCTGGAGGAGTTCAGCAGCTGAGAGGAAAGTCAGCTTCCCTTCTGCCCACCTGCAGTACCTTGGTGAGTTGGGGGAGCCTTGACAATCCTTTCTCATACCCAGATGAGCTCAGCAGCAGGAAAAAGTACAGGAGAGCCCTTACCCCATCCAAAGAACCTCAGCAGGCAGATGAGAGCATGGGTGAGTCCTCTCTCCACACAGAGGACCCCAGATGGTACTGTTAGAGTGCCAATGAGGCCTCCCCCAACCTGGAGGAATCCAGGTGGGCCTGCAAAACACCCAGTGACATAGTACGGCCCAGGCTGAGGCACACATCATGAACAGGTGGGTCTGGAGTCCTGGAAAAGTCTGTAGCCACAGTAATATTACATGGTAAGAATTGGTTCACATCAATACTCCTAGGCTAGTCAGTCCAGAAAGAATCCAGGACTCACTCAACTGGCCCCACAGGAGGAATTCAGGTGACTGACCCCTCCCCTACGTTGTGGGACCTGGCAACTGGGTGAACATCAGCCACATAGTAGGACCATGACTAAGACATGCACAACATACAGACAAAATTAGTAGATTGAAAAGACCAAAATATGCACCAAGAGGTGACAATTACAAGACGAGAAAGTAAAATGCAATCTCAGATGCCCAACCTATCTGGAACAAATACAGGAAACATCGCCATAGAAGACATTGAAAGATACACATCTGATGTTTCTGAAAAGATAGCAAGTAAAGTAAAGAAATAAATCCATGAGGCTATGGAGGAAATCAGATCAGAAATAAGCTCTCATATAAAAAAAAAGAAATCACAACCTTAATGAAAGAATTTCTCAGCATAGCTAGAGAAGACATAGATGAAAAAATATGGGAGCATAAGAAAATGATGCAAACCTTGAATGAACAGCATAGGAAAAAAATAGACTACAGGAAGCAGATTCAAAGAGATATCCAGGAAATTAAAAGTTCTATTGAAAGCTGGCAAAACCACCTGAATAGAACTGAAGATTGACTTTCAGACTTGGAAGACAGAGTCTAGGCTAGTAATCATGAAAGAAAGAATCTCTTAAAAATAAGGGATCAGGAAATGACAATGCAGCAGTTACAAAATGATGTAAAGAAAGACAATATATGATTGATAGATGTCAATGAAAAAGTAACATGCAAAACAAATGACACACACAAAAATAACTATTTGCAGAAGTAATAGCAGAACACTTCCCAAACATTGGAAAGAATCTGATATACAGAGAAGTGAGGCATGTAGAACTCCAAACAGCCACAACCAAAATAAACCTATGCCCAGACATCATAATCAAGATTCCAGAAATTCAGCAGAAAAATAGAATATTAAAATCTGGCAAAGAAAAGAAACAGATTACTTATCAAGGAAACTCCATTAGGATCACAGTCAACTTCTCAACACAAGTCCCCAAGTCAAGAAGAGCATGGAGTGAAGTATTTAAAATCCTGAAAGAAAATAGCTTTCAACCCAGATTAATGCACCCTGCAAAACTATCTTTCAAAATTAAAGGAGACATAAGATACTTCCATGACAAAGAATAACTGAAGAAATTCATGTCCACCTAACCAACCTTAGATGAGAGTGCTAAAAGATAATTTAGATAGAGGTCAAAATGACTGCAATTCCCAGAACAAAAACAAAAAGAGACCACCAGGCAGGGCAAGCAAGCCCTGGAGTGAAGCAGGAAATCAACAACAGGAAAATAACATGACAAAGATAAGCCAGTCCCTATCAGTTGTAACTATCAATGTAAATGGCCTCAATTCACCAATCAAAAGAAACAGATTAGCAGAATGGGAAGAAACAAATCCAACAATATGTTGTATAAAAGAAACACACTTAACTCAAAAACAAATTCATGGACTGAAAGTCAAAGGATAAAAAACATTATTCCATGAAACAGGAAGCCAATAAAAGCAGGGGTAGCTATTTTGTTTGCAGACACTGTGAAATTCAAACCAAAAACAATCAAAACAGATAAAGAAGATCACTACATACTTGTGGAGGTAAAACTCAAAAGGAAGAGATAATAATCATAAATACATATGCATCAAATATGGGAGCACCCAGCTATAAAAGACATACATTATAGACATGAAAATTCAAACATGTAATAACACAGTTGTAATGGGAGACCTTTATACCCCTTGTCACAGATAGATCGACTAAACAAAAACGCAACAGAGAAATAAGAGAACTGAATCAAACATGTGAGAAAATGGATTTAATCTATGTTTACAGAGTACACCATGCAACATCAGAATCTACATTCTTCACAGCTGCACATGGAACATTTTCTAAAATAGACCATATATTAGCCCATAGATCATGCTTAAGTAAGTACAAAGGAATTGAAATTATCCCATGCATATTATCTGGCCATTGTGCACTGAAATTGGAAATTAATAGCAAAAGAAACTGTGAAAACTACATAAACAAATGGAAATTAAATAATGCTCTCCTGAACATCCAATGGGTCAGATGATTAAAGAGGAAATTAAACAATATTTACAATCAAATGAAAATGCAGATACAACATACTAGAACCTGTGGTACACAATGAAAGCAGTACTAAGAGAGAAATTATAACAGTGAATTCTCACATCAGGAAAACAGAACAAGCATGAATAAACAACCTAATGCTGCACCTCAAGCTTCAACAAAAAGAGGAGTAAGTGAAGCCCAAAGTTCATAGAAGGGAAAATATTTTAAAGAACAGAGCAGAAATTAATGCATTGAGACTAAGAAAATAAACAAAGAATTAATGAATCGAAGAGTTGGTTCTTGGAAAGAATAACCAAAATTGATAAACTCATAGCCAATTTTATCAAGAAAAGGAAAGAAAAACTCAAATTCATGCAAAATGTAGTAAAAAGGGTAAAATCATTGCAGATCTTGTGGAAATTCAGAAGATCATCAATACCAACTTTGAAAATCTTTGCTTGCATAGACTGGAAAACACAAAAGAAAGCTGCAGATTCCTAAAAAGGTATGAATTACCAAAGCTCAATCAAAAACCTATAAAGAGTTTGATTAATCCAATATCAATCTATGAAATTGAAAACATAATTAAAAACTTACCAACAAAGAAAAGCCTAGCTCCTGATGAATTCACTGCTGAATTCTACAAGAAATTTAGAAAAGATTTAATGCCAGTATTCCTCAAACTCTTTAATGAAACTGAAAGGGAAGCAATTCTCCCTAACTCATTCCTGAAGGCAACTATTACTCTGATACCAAAACCAGAGAGAGACCCAGCCAAAAAGGAGAACTATAGGCCAAATGCCCTAATAAAGATAGATGTAAAAATCCTCAATATATATAAAATACTAGTAAACAAAATGCAACAAATCATCAAGATTATACACCATAATCAAGTGGGATTCATCCCAGGAATGCAGCGATGTTTCAACATATGCAAATCAATAAACTTAGTACACCACATCAATAGAGCCAAAGACAAAAATCACATGATCATCTCAGTAGATGCAGAAGAAACTTTTTATTAAACCGATTAAAATACCCTCTAGAAAATCACAATAAATGATAAAAGCCATCTATGACAAACCAACAGCCAACATCATACTAAAGGACAAAACTGAAAGCTTTCACTCTGAAATCAAGAACAATACAAGGATTTCCATTCTCTCCATTCCTTTTCAGTATACTTTTGGAAACATTAGCCAGAGCAATTAGAGAAGAGAGAGAAATAAAAGGAATCAAGCTAGAAAAGGAAGAAGTTACATTATCATTATTTGCAGATGACATGATACTCCTCAAAAAAGACCCTAAAAAAAACTCCATCAAAAGACTATTAGAGTTAATAAGCAAATTCATCAGCATTCCTGGGTACAAAGTCAACACTCAAAAATCAATAGCATTCCTGTACACAGACGACAAACTCATTGAGAGAGAAAATAGGGAAACAAAACCTTTCACAATAGCATCCAAAAAAATGAAATACTTAGGAATCAATTAACAAAAGATGTAAAAGATCTTTATACTGAAAATTACAGCTCTCTGAAAAAGGAGATTGGAAAGAATATCATAAAATGGAAAGATATTTCTTGCTCTTGGTTAAGAAGAACCAACATTTCAAAAATGGCCATACTCCCAAAAGTGTTATATAGATTTAATACAGTTGGGCTCAATATACCATTAGCATACCTCACAGATCTAGAGAAAACATTTCTAAAGTTCATTTGGAAACAGAAGAGACCTAGGATAGCAAAGGCAATCCTGGGCAACAAAAGCAAGGCAGGAGGCAACACAATATCCCCAACTTGAAATTATACTACAAAGCTACTGTGATAAAGTTGGCATGGTACTGTCAAAAAATCAGACCCAAGGATCATTGGAACAGATTAGAAGATGCAGACACAACTACAAAGACACTCGGTCAACTTCTTTGCAACGGGGCCCAATATGCTCACTGACAGAAAGACAGCCTCTTTAATAAACGGTGCTGGAAAAATTGGCTTTCTCCATGCTAAAGACTAAAGTTAGATACATATCTATCACCCTGCACTAAAGTAAAGTCAAAATAGATCAAAGATCTAAATATTAAAACATGAACACTAAATATACTAAAAGACAAGGTAGGTAGAAATCTTGAAAACATAGGGTTAGGCAAAGAGTTCATGAACAAAATGCAAACTGCACAGGAAGTACTCGAAAGAATCAACAACTGAGATCTCATTTTATTAAAAAAGTTTTGCACATCAAAATAAATCACCAACAGAGTGAAAAGAAAACCCACAGAGTGGGAAAACGTTTTAGCCAAATGTCCCTCAGACAAATGACTTCTACCTAGAACATATAATAGAAAAAAAGTCAGGTAAAAACAACCGAAATAGGGGAAAGGAGAAAATAAACAAAGGAAAAATGTTTTCCCTTGTTTAATATACATGTATGATAGATAACTATGGTACTAATCTCTGTGAGTCCATTAAAAGAAATGTTTTGTGTTTTCGTTGTTTGGTTGCTCATTATTTATGCTTATATCTTGTTATGTGAATAATTACTCTGAAGATAACAGTCCTCAATATATTAACCATTGTTAATCTCCTGTTATTTTGTTTTGAAGTTCTGTAGATTATTTTTATTGTTTTTTTATTTTAAAACTGTAGTACCTACCACAAATCAGAGTTGAGTACCTATCATAAATCTTTACTACTGTGTTATTTCAGTAAATGTGAAACTGAGATGCTATGTTAACGTTTCCTTCTTCCCATCTCTTTTCTGAAGACTTAATGGAAAGCACCTCTACACTGGCCAATCTCCCTTGCAGTCATGCTGGAGTTCTGGGATTGGTGCTTCCAGAAGGAAAGGTGACAGAAGTAATTAAAGGCAGAGAGAAAACTTTGCCACTCTTCTGTCTCTTCCTATCTTGACCACTGATGTCTAGGGGGCAAAGCGTTAGGCCTCCTATAGCTGAGGTGTGACACTCAATCCCCTGAAACCGCGACGTGAGCTTCTAGTCTGTGTCTCTGTGTGCACGAGTGTGTGAGATTGCCTGCTGGAAATTTCTGCTGAGAATTTGGGGTTTTGACTTCTTGGATGACAGTATTAATCATTTTGCCTAAAAAAGTCACATATAATCATGTGTTAAATCGTGTGAGACAAAAAATACAAGTAACTTATTTTAAAAACCCAGACTAATTCATTAATAGAAAAAAAATGTTAATTGGGTACATTTTGTGCGCCAGGATTTTCCCAGAACTGGGACACTGAAAGAGTACTATGGAATCCCCAGCCAGAAGGACAGATGCAGCATAAGCAAAATGAGAAAAAGATTTTGAAAAACAGTTAATAGTAAGGCATCCAGCACAGAGAGATACCCGCCAAGGGGAAAATCACTGCAATGTGTGATTTGGTGAATAGTTTACAGTATATATAAAAAAAAAAACTATTAACTTTTTTCTTAATATTTTTCGTAAAAACATTCATGACTTGTGTGGTTTGGTTCACCTAATATTTTGAATTCATGATAATAACTTGAAGCTTAAATAATGTTATTTTTGCTATTTTGTCTGTGTGTATATGTGTGTGTGTCTGGGTGAGGTCCATAGAATTAATTTCTAATAGACCTATTGTGCATGTATAAAATAACTTGAGAATATAAGCATAGGTAAAATAACAACATTGATGACATTTTTACATATGATGGAATCTCCCATTAATGACCTTACCATTTCTAAAACCATAATATGCATTTGAAAAGGATATCAGGAGAGCACTTTGTAAGAAGAAAAAAAATAAAGAAAAAGGTTCCTAATTTAAATGTGCTGGAGGGTGGATCCAATTTTCATTTTGAATAGAATACTGCTTCAGTAATTATCTCACTATTTAGGAACAAGGATAATTAGTGTAGTAATCTGTTCGATTTATGGTACTCATGGTGCAAAGGTGACAACATGGTAGTCTTATGTAATATTTAGATGTTTAATTAAAAAGTTTATATGCAGAGATGAATGTAAACTTAAGTGACATTTTTGGTAACATAAATTTATACATATGCATAATAAATAGATACATATTTATTTTCTGTTGTTTTCCAAAGGGAATGAGTAACTTGTAACAAAGAATTAGTACCTCAATATCTGAGGATTACAACACAACTTTGAAATGACTATAAGATTTTGAAGTCATCTTAACATTATTTAATTTAATAGAAAAAATCTTCTTCAGTTACTCTATAATTTAACATGTAATGTTATAAAGTTGAGTTGAACTTGCTGAGGAATTTATCCTATATTTTTACAACAGCAAGATTTTATTTTATTTCCCATTCTATGTCTGCAAAGAAAAATCATGTAAAACTAATAGGTAATTTACTGCATATGCACTACATACAGTATAAAATCATATGCTAGTTTCAGGGAAGCACCAACATAACTAGTTAAAAATAGACAAACTCAAACTTTCAATATATTATTTTGGCTGCATGATGCTGATTGGTTTGATAATTAAATTTACTGAATCAATACATTCTTCTGGTATCTGATAAACAATATCATAGCAATGTAATTAATGTATCTTTCTCTATACAAAGATTAAATTCATGTATTTTTCCTTGACTCTACGTATTTTTTTTATTCTTATCTTGTTCTTTTTGTTAGTTTGCATTTGCGATGCATAATACATACATTTGTCATGGGGAGTTGGTCCATACACATTACCATATTATGCAACTTTTATAAATATGATTTCTATGGATATCTATGTATAAGAAAATGAGTAGGTTTTCCCTAGACATTTTATATTTTAACAAAAATGATATTTATACATATTCCAGATTATTTTGTTCCACTTTATCAAATATTTAAACCTATATTGATAACCTGTTTTCTATTTTCCTACTTATGATACCAATAATAATAGACATGTCTATCTTTGCCTAATAATAGACAAAGATGTTTATACTTTTTGGGTGATAATTCTGGCATCCAAACAAACTAGATTAGTTTTTGATTATATAAAATTTACAAATGCTATTGAATAAGAAAAACAGATTACCACTAAAAAGTTTAAATATTCCAAGATTTTAAAATCACACACAGAAATAGCAAATATATAATGTTACCAATTATGACAATCTCTCTCTTCTCTCTTTGTTACATGGAAATATATTCATGTTTCTTTACTCACACCATCTTTGAAATATTTTATATAATAGTGACAAAACTGCACCCCCTCCATAGGCTTACTAAATAGATGAAAATAGTATATATTTTATTTTATTAGTTTTTGAAATGAAATGTTTGGTTTTGGTACAAAACTTGTGTCATCAATTCCTAATTATTGTTTATTCAACAAGTGTTTATCAGTCATATACTTTAAGCCAGATACAACTGGGAATACAACAAGAAATAGTGATCGTCCTAAAGTTTTTGGGACATAACTGAAATCCAAATGTTTCTAACTCATAGAATTTGATTGACTTATGCAATGTTTCCTCTTAAAAAGCCAAAGGTAATATCTCATAAAATCTAAACTTTTAACTGTCTGACCTCAACTCATTCTACTTTCTGTTTTACTGTGCTCCTGTCAGATCCTCCTCCTTGCCACTACTTTAAGAATATGGTGTAGCCCTTCTCTCTGCCTGGAACAGTCTTTCTTTAGATAGCCTATCGTTTGCAGCTGCAGCTTCCACAAATCACTGTTCTAATCTCAGTTTCTCAAAGAGAGCTACCTTTCTACTTTGGCATTTGTCCATTCAATAGCTTTAATGTTTTTTAGTAGTTTTCTTTTTCATAATTGATGCTGACCAATTTTTTTTAATTTAATCTAATGTTGCCAGCACCAAGACAAAAATGTTGCTTGTTTTGTGAAGAGAAGCTCTCCAATAGTATTGGACAGTAGTGGTACATAATTATTGAAAAAAATTAATCCATTTTTGAATAAGATTATTGTTTTCTCTAACTAGTACTTGCAGCAATGTAGCAAAGAGCCTGAATGTTCTCGTTGCAAACTATTGAGAGTGTTGGATAAGACATAAGGAAAATTATGCACGATAGACTTCATGAGAGAAAATAAGCATTCTTCAACTGAAATTTCCCTGTCCTTGGACTGAAATTACATTGAAAAAATATTGAGTGTAATAAATCAACATACTGTTCTTCCCATACAAATCATAAAATTGAATTCATTATTTTTTTTTAATTTGTTCAATAACCTACAGGGGATTCCACATGTTAATCACTAAGTATGCAAATTTTTTTTATAAAATAAAATAGTACACAACTCCATGAATTTGTCTCAAACAGAAAAGTAGACTTTAAGTAAACCATTGATGTCAAAATTCCCTGGAATGCTGCAGTAGCTAGGTTTAGAAATCAGGATTCCAGAGTCTGCCTTGGTGTTTTCATCGGAGCAGACACACCTTTATCCTGCCCCAGGAAAGTACTGTAGTTCTAGAAAAAACCCACTGTCCTGTTTTCATATCAAATTTTTTGCACAAATCAGTGATTAACCATTGAATGACATTTTCCCAAACTTTTTGCTTACTTATACTGATAGATAATAGTTATTAGAATGTCATCTTTGGAAACATGTACTCAGAGTAATATTACACAAACCAATCTCAAAATTTATTTTGTATAATTTAAAGACTAATGTATTTAGAAATCTAATCTATTTAAATCAACTTAGATTGATCAGTATATTCCCATTTGAGTGTTTTCTATTTTATATAATAGAAAATCATTTCAAAAATAAATCCAAACTTAAAAATCATTAGATAAATTGAAATTGTCCTTCATTTTTTATAATAATTCAATGAATTGTTTTTGATGCCTCAAATCCATCAGTCTTCTTTAGCCTAATGCCTATTACTATGAATGCAATCTAAATTCATATTATAGAGTACAAAGAACAGAACCTGAAATCTGAGGTTATAGAGAACTAAATTCATATCGCAGATCTGCCATTTACTACCAGTATGATAGTTAACAATTTTCATGGGCTGAATTGTAAACTTCTCAAACTCTAGAAGTTGTAATTTCTAAACTTCTCTAATTCATTTTTAAAAAGAGCTTACTTTGGCTCATAGTTCTGGAGAACTAGGGGCAACATTTGATAAAGACTTTCTTTCCAGCAGAGTCACAGATGGTAGGGGGAATAACAAGGTAAGGGCAGAAAGTGTGTACAATGTAGCACTCTCTCTTTTTTTTTTTTTTAATGAAGTCACCAGTATTAACCACAAAGACACACTGTAATGATTTTGCCCATCCCTAATCACTTCTCAAAGGCTCCTCCTCTAAATATCATACCCAGAAGAAGGATCTATCCTCTTAATGCCTCACAATGGGGATTACATTTCAATGAACGAAACCCCAGGAGACATAGTCAAGCCATATATGAACCAAAGTATCCTTCCTCAAGGCTCATGCCCTTCTTACAATGCAAAATGCAATTTGTCCATTCCTAATAATTCCAGAGCCATAATATTTCAGCATTAATTCAAAACTTCCAAGCCTAAAGCCTCATCTAAGAATCATGGCAAACATCTTTCTCTTGCAAACTTATAAAAGCAAAACAAGTCATCTACCAAATATACGGCAAGACAGGTCAAGGGTACAAGTTCCAGTCCCCAAAGGAAGAGAAAGTCAAGCAAAATGGTCCAAAGTAAAATCAAACCCAGCATAGCAGATGTTAAATTTTAAAGCCTCCAGTTGGGCTTGGTAGGAAGTCTTGATGTAGTGACCTTGCAGTCTGCATGCCGCAGACTCAGAACAGTGTGGACCCTCATGTTTGCTGCCAGCTGAGCTGTGCCCTGGGTTGCCTGGACCACAAAGAGTGCATCGAAGACTGAAAGCACGGATAAAATACTAAGGTGGTCTTGGTCAGATGGAGCCCTAGATTCTTTCCCAAAATTATTTGTCCTGAAGATCTTAGATAAGGATAAAAGCTGCGAAAATTTCTAAATTGTCCTAGAGATCTTTTCTCAGTTGTCTTGATTTAAAGTAACCAGATCTCTTTAGACCATTGTTTCCTGAGTCCATTTTTGTAAGTTTTTCCTTTCGTTCTTCCTTGGTCAGGCTATAGGTTTTCCAAATATTCTGCTTTGCTTCTTTTTACTTCCAAGTTTCATGCTAAATGTGAATAAAGGTGACAAATGCTAGCTAGTCTCAGACTTAAAGTGCCATTGTTTTATTATTTCTATCAAATATGGCCTATCCTAATTAATTTTAGCTTTCCCTAAAGCATTAAGGCATGGATGCAACGTAGTCAAGTTCGTGGCTATTTCATGACAAGAATAAGCTTTGCTTAAATTTCCATAAAATCCAACGAGTTCCTTTCTATCCTCATCTTCTGGGCCAATGCAGAATCACTGTACTGTTCACCTCACAGCATTCTAAGGCTTTTTTTTTTTTTTCCTAGCTTCCTGCTCCAAACTATTCCAATATGTCAGTAGCTCAATTCCAAAGCCACTTCCTTAAGTTATTCAAAATTTACAATAATCCCACACCTGGAACCAATTTTTTGACATTACTAATAAAAAAAAAATGTGACTAAGAGACAAGGAGCATAAATAGTCTCTTTTTTCCTTATTCAACATCCAATATTCAGTCACATGGGCTTCCTCTTAGAGATAGTATCCAAATCTAATCACTTCTCTAAGGCCTTAACCCTCCACACTGGAGTATGATTGTTTCCAGCCTCTCAATCTCACAAGCAGAACTGAATTTCAGCAAAACACCCTTGAGGGACACATGCAAAGCACACAGCCTCCACAGTACCATGTAATTTCACTATATTTGGAGATAGGGACTTTGAAGAAATAAAGTTAAAGGAGTTTGTAGGTTGGAGCTCGAATCCAATAGGACTCATTCCTCATATGAAGAAAAAGAGACTGCAGAGATGTCCACACATAGCAGCAGTGCCATAGAAGAATATAGAAAAAGCCAGGCATTCACAAGCCAAAGAGAGGACTCAAGGGCAACTAAACCTGCTCACAC
This sequence comes from Dasyprocta punctata, assembly GCA_004363535.1. Classification (NCBI taxonomy): domain Eukaryota; kingdom Metazoa; phylum Chordata; class Mammalia; order Rodentia; family Dasyproctidae; genus Dasyprocta; species Dasyprocta punctata. The sequence continues at coordinate 15,471 of RJWM01023999.1, read as the reverse complement.
CTAGGCAGGAGACTTAGAGGCTCCAAAACTGTGACAAAATACATTTCTATTGTTTAAGCACCCAGTCTAAAGCATTTATCGCAGCGATTCCTGCAAATTAACATGGCCACTAATTACACACTCCCTATATCAGCTTTCTTTTTCAAAGAACATAAAACTTATACTTTATAAATAATATTCCTAACTTTCAATGCCTGTATTAGAAGGAAAGCTGCAGTATTTAAATTCCCAATCACATGATAAGCACTCCATTAATGAAAACAACCCATATCATTGACTTCTACATCTGAGTATATGCATGTAGTTATTTTACAATGCCATATTCTATACCAAGTGCTAAGCAATGTCAACTCCAGTTAGAATCATTTATCACTTTTTTCTTATACATTTCTTTCTTTGTGTCAAATCACAACATGCCAATTTAGTAGCATAATTGTGGTTGGTCTGAAACTACTCACATAGGTTCTTTGTGAACTTTACCATTTCATTGACTTGTCACAGCGAACAGCAAATTTGCCATTTTAAGCCATAGTTCTGGATGTGTATCCATGGTATGGCAAGTGAGAAACTAATTGAGTATGAAATTATCTTATATATATAAAGCTGTGTCTGCTCACCTTTAGGCATTTTGGGAATCTACCTAATGAGATACGAGTTTTGCTTCATAGGATAATCACAAAGCTCATTAATGCTCATTAAAACACAAGTAGTAGTCAATGGATTCAGCAAAATCTCACTGTATTTTAATGAGCATCTGAATTATCCAATGGAACAAAACCTTGTCACCAAGAGATTCCTGTTAATGCAAAAGGAAAGTACAGGTCAACACAGATACTAAATGTAGGACTTGCAGCTATATGGAGACACGTCTGTGACTAAGAGAAAATGCTATTTGCCAAAGTTCTTCTCTTAACTGTTGAAGTCCAGTCTGTGTAGGTTGACCTGAAATGCTGTGCAGTACCAGAGAGAATAGTGATGGTTCACTGTAGGTGTCACATTGCCCAGAGCAAGTGGGTATTAGGCATGAGGTAAAACACTGCATTTGCTACTCGTATCTCTTTCTGTCTTCCCATGGTGTCTTTGTAAAAGGTAGTCACTGCTTTCATCCCACAGCACTGGGTTTATAGGAGTGTACACCATGCCCTGATCTCCCTAAAAATGTGTTAATTGCCCTTTCCGTCTGCTGTTGGCAACCAGGATTTAGGAAATGGTCTGTATTCCCTAAAATGACTTCTTCATGGTTCACTTCGGTTCACATCTGACCTTGATTCTCATCCTTTCCCCCTCATAATATATATTTCAGTGACTTGAATGAGCTTCCATTTTCTACCCATATAGCTTATGTTAGAGAAAGGTGGAAGCCTGGGAAAAATAAAGAACTATTAGATATTTGCAGAGCACTTTATTAGAAGACATAGTATACCTGAGTCAATTCTTCTGAAATGAACATTTATTTAAGTAAATTTGGGTGACAGTTTAAGTCATGGAACACATGAAATTTCCTTAGAAAAATTGTGAGGAATGTGTTGAGGGCAGAGGAAATGATGTTGAAAAATGTAAAAACAGGCAGAAGTAATAGAGCCAAGAAAGACACAGAAAAAAATCCACCAGAAATGAAATCAGAATATAAAATAAAAGAAAAAGAAAGAGTAAAAGAAAAAAATGAGTTTGTAAGTAATAAAGTAATTAAGGTATTTGGAAGATTTAGCAATTAAATTGTCACTATTGAACACACAGAGAGTATTTGCAGTAGAGTGACATAAATAGATGAAAAACAATAAAAAATATAAATAACAGTGAAAAATTCTAAACTGTAGGTAAAAAGTTAGTCCATTTATGGTTAGAAAAAGAAAACAAGGTATATAGTAGAGAAAATAAAAATCAAAGAAAAATCAGATAGGATAATGCTTACAAAACTATCTAAAGACAAAATAGTGTTTATATAATACTTCATTTTAAAAATTAGTTTCAATGAAGTACTGTTGATGAATAAAAATTGTATATTATGCTAAGTGAAAGAAGCCAGACAAAGAAACATGAATACTGCCTTATCTAAGAATGTGGAATATTAAAATGTTGAACTCATAAACAAGACAAAAGAATGGTTGCCAGTGGCTAGGAGTGGAAGAAATGGGGAAAATTGGATTAAAATTGCAAAATTTAATTATGTAGAAATAGTAAGGTCTGGATAGCTAATCTAACTAAGTTGACTATAGTTAATAGCACTTCACTATCCTGTAAAATAGAAAGTTGCTTTGAACTTAGACCTTAATGTCTTTGTTTCTTTGTATAAGGAACCAAGTTATATGTTGAAAGTACAAGACTACATGGTAGAGTTTGAAGATGCCATCACAGAATAGATAATTCATAAACCAGTGCCCCTGAGGAAGAGAGGTATAAGCAAATACACGGGTACGTTGGTTCACAGATTTAATTCATTCCACAGTTCTGGAAAAGTTCTGCTCATAACCCAGTGGAGAGTTCACAAAGAAAAAGAAAATTTGCTGAACACATTGCTAAATGAACCAAGTTGTTTGCAAACAAAAGCATTCATGAATCGAGGTACCACTGCCTCTGGTTTAAGTAGAAGAAACAACTTCCCCCCCAAAATCAGAAAACAATAGCCAGAATAAGGGTAGATTCCAGATAATTTACGGTTCCTTGATATTGATGACACCATAAGGATAAATCAATTTGGATGACAAGTCAGAAAGCAGGAAGTGCACAATGGCATGTGTCTTTCTCCCTTTCTTCCTAGAGCCTAAAGTGAAATAATACATACATCTGAGTGTCTAAAAACCTACAGTCAATTTACTATGAAGAAACTAAGTGTGAGAGAATGTCTAGTGGTCTATAAAAACGTGAATGCATTAATAAGTTCCATTAGCATAGATGACTCATACTCAAAGGTTCATTTTTATGGAAGAGATACTTATCATATTGCTCGCTGACTGTATAATAGAATTTAAATGAATTAGACCTCAGCTGTTATCTTTATTTCACAAGTAAGCATAGTATTACAGCAGAAAGGGGCAAATTATATTTAAATAACTCAAAATTCTTAATATGGCCAGAATTATGTAAATTCCACCAACCATCAATTTTCTTGGAATTTTAGTCGTCATGCTAATTCGCAGAAATCAAGCACAATGTGCTTGCAGCTGGCTCCGTCCTCCCTTAATCTTTTATGAAGAGAGTTACTTAAGAAACGCACTTGAGTTGCAGAAAAATATGGCTCATTGAACTGAGTATTGCCCTTCTACTATGCTCCCTTTAAGAAAATATAAAAAAAATTGCAAATTTCTGAGCAATCCAAGAAATTAAACTCTTTGGCATCTTTTACTACATGCCATATGACCAGCAGCCAGATCTACATAAGGCAGAGGGAATGTGTCCCATGAGTAATAAAAATATCATGATTTCTGTATTCTTACAGCCTCTGTTCAGCTGCAGTGATATGGTTGTGATCTCCACAGTACCGCTCCTGCCTATGAATTTCAGTGTCACCATGGATAAAGTAGCAATGATAATATATATAGTTAGGAATTTTGTGAAAATTTCTAAGACATGTCTGTGTTAAGTTTCTGTAGATGACAGAGATCTGCACATGTTTGAGTTATTTCAGTAAAGAGAATAGCGAAGAGAGAATTCAACATAAAAGAGAGAGAATACATTCTAGTGTAACATCTATGTCTTTTCCATTAGGATTACTAGAACAAGGCAACATGAATTAGTTAGCCTATGAAAAGTAGAATTAATTTCTCATGATTTTGGAGGCTGGGGCCTTTATGGTCAAGATGCTGAAGATCTGATATCTGGTGTGGACCACTTTCTCCTAGAGGCTAACATATTTGTACCTTTACATGTGGAAAACCAGTAATTGAGTCCTCCAAGATTTTTTTTAATTTTTAAAATTTTTACTGGTGCAAGTTTATAGTACATAATGATTATAATCATCATGGTGATTTGATACATATATACAGCACATCTTAATTCTTTTGATTTCCTCTTTTTTAAGGACACTAATCCGATTCATGAAGGCTGAATCTTCATGTTCTATTCAAATTTCAAAAGTCTCCACCTCCTAAAACCAACAGCTTCAGGATAAAGATTTTAATATATGAAATTTGGGGATCATAAACTTTTAGATAATAACTATCCATGAGAAGACAGAAAGGTATATAATCTAGAGCAAAGGCAACATATGTTCAAAGAAGAGATGATATACAAATCATCTAAAAAATACATTGATCACATAATGATAATTGTTAGGAAAAAGTGCATCATCATTTAATTAGCTCTCCAAATGCGTGAGTGTGAGTGAAGTTTTTTAACTCCATTCATTCATTTCTTCCATTACCATCTTTGCATATCTCAGTACTTAAGAATCAGTAGTGGCAAAACAATGATCTCATTTTCTTTCTCCATATATATACATATATATATATATATATATATATATATATATATATGGAAAACATATATGTGTAATATATATATATATATATATATATATCTTTTATGAACATGTAGACCATCCAAAGCTTTGAGTTAATTTTCTAAAATGCCTATCTATGTACATTCTCTTTCTCATATATTTATGTCCAATTATTTTCTGTATATGTGTGTGTATGCACATAAATGTATTCATCATAGTTGGAAGTTTACTATGTATGTATTTTTATTTTCTTTTTTATTAGTATATATTTGTGATACATAATAAATACATTCATTGTGGTGAATTGATACATATGCATATAACATCTTGATTTTTTCCTTCTCCTTCTTTTACCTCTCTCAGCTCTGCTCATGCACAGATCCCTTTCCCATCTCTATAATGTCTACCTCCTTGTTTTGTGTCATGTTGTTCCAAGATCTAGGTATTATAAGTTGTGCTGTTATAAACAAGAGTATGTATGTAGTATACATGTGATGACTTTAACTCGTTTGGAAAGATGCACTGAAAGTATACCTGGATGAAATGGAATTTCTAATTTTAAGGTTTTGAGGACTCTATATGCTGATCTCAGTAGTGGTTGTAGTGGTTTACATTCCCAGTAGAAGAACTCCTTTTCGCACATAACCTCACCAGTAGTTGTCGTATTTTGAGTTTTTGACATTCTTTCTGGAGTGAGATGGGATTCCAGTGTTTTTTTGTTACTGTTTTTGTTTTTGTTTTTTCTGTCTTGTTTGTTTGTTTGCTTTTTTGTTTCTAGGTTTTTTTTTTCCTGTTGACTATTTGTACTTTGTTTAAGAAGAGTCTATTAATTTCCATTGCCCATTTTTTTGGTTGGGTCTTTTATTTTGGGGGAGTCTAATGTTTTCTGAGTTCTTTATACAATTTAGATATCAATCCTCTGAGGAGTACCGGCAAAAAATTTTCCCCATTTAGCGATTTATCTCTTCACTTTGTTGCTTGTGAAGTTTTAATTTGATATAATCTCATATGTGGATTGTCATAACTATTTCTTGTGAAATTTGGGTTCTGTTCAGAAAGTCCTTGCCTATGCCCATGTATTCAAGAGTTTTGCTTACTTTAATCTTCCAGCAGATTCAAAGTTGCTATTCTTATATTCTAGAACTTTGATGCACTTAGAATTTAGTACAGAATGAGACATGACAGAATGAGAGACATGACTCTACATTCATGCTCCTGCATATGACTGAGAAGTTTTCCAGGCACCATTTGTGGATGAGGCTATCTTTTCTCCACTATATTGTTTTACTTTTTTTTCCAACTGATTGAAGAAGTCTAGAGTTATTTCTGCACTGTCAACTCTGCTCCATTGGTTGACGTGACCATTTCCATCTTGGCAATTTATCATTTCTATCACAATTGCTTTGTAATACACCTTGAAATTCAGCGTGGTGATGTCTCCTGCTTTGACCTTGTTCTCAGGTTTGTTCTGATTTTCTAAGTCTCTTTTGGTCTCTGGGTCTACTCTGGTCTTATATAAATTTTAGGAGTGTTCTAGTTCTGTAAAGAATGCCATTGGTGTTTTGTTGGGAGTATGTTGGATTTTTCTGTTCATTTTGGTAATATACCTATTTGGACAACATTGGTTCTGCTTGTCTAGAAACAGAAGATGTCTTTCCATTATTTGATGTCCTCTTCACTCTCTTTTGTTCAAAGTACTGTTTTTACAAAGTTTTCATTGTAGAGGACTTTCACTTCTTGGTTTAGGATAATTTCTAGGTATTTTTTTAAAGCTACTATGAATGAGTTTATTTCTCTCATTTCCTTCTCATTGGGTTCATTTTGGGTATACAGGAATATTATAGATTTTTGTGTATTGATTATAATTCCTGCTACTTTGCTGAACTTTTTTATCAGTTCTAAAATACTTCTGATGTAGATATTTGGGTTCTCTTATAAAGGATCATTTCAGCTGCAAATATAGATAGCTCAACTTCATTTTCTGTAATATCCCTTTTATTTCTTACTCATGTCTTACTTCTCTGGCTAAAGTTCTGAGTACTACATTGAATAGGAAGAGTGTGAGTGAACACTTTTGCATTTTTCTTGATTGTAGAAGTGCTTTCCATTTTTCCTCCTTTAGTACAATGCTGGTAGTGAGTTTGTCAGATGAGTTTAAAGCCCTCCAATACATGTTTTCATCAGGGTCATTTCTGTTCTTTTTATTTTGATTTATTCAACAAACATCCAGTGGAAAGACATAGCTGACCATAGTTTGCACAAAGTATGGCCAAACTAGTTGTGCCTCCACTGTGAGTTAATCAGAATATTGCCAAATGTAGGCTTTCTTTTTAACTTCAAAATGGAAAAAGGATAAACATGATGATACAGCATTTCAAAACAATTCAATAGGAATCTAGCAGTGGTTAATAAATTGCATGTTATCTTTAAAGTAGTTGCTCAGATTACAAGATAATAGGCATGAAAAAATGAGCAAACAAAGAAAGCACAAACTGTCAGTTCATCTCATATAGGTTTTTTATGAAAATTCAGGCAAAGAACTAAATTGTCTCAAAGGAAGATACAGTCATGTGTTTACAATGTCCACGGTTCTCTGTTTCTGACCAAACAGTAGGAAGTCATGTTTTTGATGAAAAGCATCAAATACTAATGAATGTTCTAACATTTAGAGAGGATCATCAATGTTCAAGATATTAACATAATAAGAAAGCTACAAGGGGCAAAGCAAATCCAAACACGTCACATGGGACATTAAACAGAGTACAGGAGAAATTAGAGCAGAAATTTAAAAACCTATTGATTTCCCCCTTTAGCACAAGAGGGAAAACAATGAAAGGTTATTTTAAATCCAGATTCATAAATCCATATTCTCCAAGGATACTAGTACTTGCTTGAGAAATTAGAGAAACTTTTTAAATTTGCCCTGTTCCTGACTGGCAGGACAGTATTGTCTGTGTCCTAATCATCGTTACAGTGCTGATAGCTCCATCAACCACTTTCATACATGGATGGAAGTTGGAATAAATTGGTACAATACTGCTAGAAGGCATTTTATATTATCTATCAAGCTTATAAAAATCTATGTTTGTGAAAACATAATAATCCCACAAAGATATTGACACTTTTGCAAAAGGTTTGATTTTATGTTTCTTGGAGCATCATTGCACAAAGTGAACACTGGAGACTTAAATATCCAAAATACTACATAGAACATTCATTCAATGAAACGTTTAGTAAAAGTTTATTTAAAGAAGAAGCAGTGATCCATTTCTGTTGGCATGGACAATTTTCAAAATTGACTTAGATGAAAATTACAAATTACCAAAAATGTTTTTAAAAGCATGGTACTGCAATAAAAGGAGCATGTAGTTATAAATAAATTTATTATCTGTAAAAAATATTAATCATCATAATAAAAGCAATAGTGTCTTTGGTTATCATTTTTCCAGAAAACTCCCCTGGTTATCATTTTATTTGCAGATGATGAAAGTGAGGTTTAACTTGGTATATAAATTGGCCTAGATTTATGGAGCTCATAATCTATTAAATCACATTTTAAATCTGGTTTTCTATGACTGCAACTCATAACTGCAAGCTAGTCACATGAATTCATTGACATTTAAATCATGGAGATCTTTGAAAGCTAACTGATGTTTTCATTTTCTTTATTTTGCTTATTTTTGCTCCTTAATTTAGATATTTATTACTTTGGAGCAATAAAAAGTTTAAAAGCTAAGAAGAAGTACCTTTGAGGTCATTAAGCTAATGACCAAATAATCGATAAAATGACATATGTGTCACATGCAAATGACATGTTGATTAATGACGTAAGATGGAAAGACAGATATGCAGTTATGTTATGTGCACACAGACACACAGAACCACGTCATCTCAGTATGACTACTTTAATGAAGACAGATGTTACCTAGTACTTGAATTGATTGCCTGTATTCTTCAAACAATTCTTTGTCATCCTAATTGGGGGATAGGTTTCACTTAGAAAAAGAAACAGTCAAATAATTCTCACACCTTAGCCTTAACATCTGATTTGGTCGTCCCTATATTCTGAAGAGAGCAAAGTGAAAGAAATAACTATTTCAAAGACTTTGAAAATTTAAAAACAAAAAAAATGTGTGTGACTTGCTCTGGTTTTCATGGAAATTAGTTTTATACGTGGAGATTTTAATTTGATAGACTGACTGACATTTTTCTCATCTTTACTACATGGATAAGTAACTCCCACTACTTAGTCAAAAGATTAATGAGAAATGGATAGTAACAAAAAATCTACCAAGAGGACCTATCCTGCTTCTCTTCATTCAAAATAATAATGAGGAGCATCTATGAAGTACTTTTTAAGGAGAACAAGCGAGGTGAGATACTAGAAGGTAAAGAAATATTTTAGAACGTTCATCCAGGGACTGCTTTGTGACTTTTCTTATGAATACTCATAACCTAATGTGACATAAACCAGAGAATTACAGGATTCTGTAGCTTACGTGTGCATTTAATCATACATGCACTAGTGACAGAAGAAATAATATGACTTCTGTCTTTTAAATGCCTAAATATTCAAATAATAAAGCTACAATTTCAAGACCTTGGCTCACACACAAACCCACATACATACACATGTGTACGTACACAGATGTACACATATGTCTAAATGCACGCTTGAAAATTTATATCTGATTATATTATATTGTGGTACAAATCGCTGTGTACAGTAATACTTCAGTTCACAAATGCTTCTGTTTGCAAACGCTTCTGTTCCCAAACTGAAACTTTCTGCAAAATTTTGCTTTGGTTCACAAACTCCACATCAGGGGACAAACACGATCCCCGCCATCTTTCTGAAAATCCTGCAACGAATTCCGTTCACGAACCAAGGCAGCACTTAATAAGAGAATCAATGCAGTGTTATTCTTCCATGAGTTACTCAATAGAACTCACTTTCAAAAAATATAATACATGACCCAGATTCGAAAACTTGACATCACGTGTTTAGGAAGGAGTGGAGCAACGCGAATTTTCTTTCATTGGAACCGGGCGTAAAACGTGCGCAGTTTCTTATAAAACTGAACATACTCTTAAAATACAAAGCAGAGATTGTACTCCTTGGTATTTACCCTAACAAGCTGAAAACTATTTGCATGCTAAAACCTCCACCTGGATATTCACTTCAGTTTTACTCATAGTTGCAAAATTTTTGAGGAATCTGAGATACTCTTCGGTAGATGAACAGATAAACTGTAATATATCCAGGGAATGGAGTATAGTTTGGCATAAAAAGAAATAGCTGTGAAGTCATAAAAAGACGTGAAGGAGATTTAAATGCATGTGAAAGAAGCCGATGTAAAAAAGACTATTATTTCAACTAGATGACATCCTTGAAGAAGAAAAATTGGAAAAGTTAAAAATTAATATACAGAATTCAAGGGACATTCAGGGCTTTAAAACTTCTCTGATACAATAATGGGAGGTAGATATCATAATGCCCTTATCAATTAGTATTAGCAAGGTAATGTAAAACAAGTGAGTCAATATAAGCCATGGATTTGGGATGAGAAGGATATGTCAATGCAAGTCTTTCAGCTGTAATACATTTGCCATTCTGGTGAGAGATGTAAATAGTAATGAAACAATGTATTTAGAGACAGAAGATGTGTAGGTGATCTCTATGTTTGCCATTCAATTTTGTCATGAATCTACAATGACTTAAAGAAGTAAAAGTCTATTTTAAATCTGCATGATACACAGGAGTTTGAATTATCTGTCTCAGAGAATGCGTTTGTAGGAAACAACCAGTGAAATAGTCCATCTTTTTCCCTCTGCCATGAAACTTAAAACTTAGAGTGCTAATGCCAGCTCTGCAGGGTCCCTAAGAATTCTAAATTACTTCACCACAGTCGCCAAGTTTCCAAAACGCTGCTGCAAAACAAGCTAGACAATGTGACCTCTAGATAAATTAATAATGAGCAGGTCAGGATCTGAACATGTTAGCTCCATGACTGAACTGACTTCAGGACGACTTCCTGTTTGGCATTTGCAAAGTTTATCAATCTGACTAAGAGCAAGAAAAATTACTTTTACTAAGAAGTTTCAACTTCATCTTTATTGATACTTGTATTCTAAGGAAATACGACTTTCTTGGTGGGAATTTTTTTTCTGTGGAATGTTAGGGGCAGCTCCTAGCTCTTTCTTTATTCTTGCTTTACAGTGCAGATGATAACAAGGAATAAAGACATTACCTCACAGCTTAGAGTTTTGCTATCTATGTACAACCTGCACCAAGGCAGGGACGTATTTAGTGGGCCACTCTCATTAGACCCCCAAAGACCTGGGGCAGCTGGCCATTCCTTTTTCTCGCCTACCACTCAGGGAACACTCACAGACATCTTTGCTAATGCTGACCATTCTGCTTTGTGTATTGAGATCCTAAAGTGTGCTAATTACCCTGGCTGGAATTCAAAATCTGATCTACTTTGCCAGGAATAAGACAGTGGTCCCTCGGATGCACGGAGGAAGAATTTAGCTTTCATCTTATTAAGCCACCATGCTGGCCACTTCATCATAGGAGTCTTTATGTCCCTAGAAACCAAGAAAGATTTATGGAACTGCTTACAAATTAAAAGAGATGCTGAATAGGCAAGAGCCAGTATTGCATCTCACTGTGAACGGAGTTGGGAGAATTACTTGTTTACTAGGCTAGGAAGCTACAAATAAAATAGAGCAAAGCACAGAAAGACAGAGATCTGTAATGACCAGTCCCTGCAAGGGTAAAATTGATTCAGGGGTTTGGAGATTATATATATATACACAATTTTGTTTAATACTTCTCAAACATTCAAAGCACAAGTAACCAAATTTGAAAAGAATGGATATTTTTCAAATTACAAAGCTTCTCTAAATGCTGGCTTTCTAAGTAGAAATTCCATATATTCTAAGGAACTGGTTCAATCACTTTGCAAACCTTTTATTATACAAAAGAAAACATTTGGATCCATATTCACCGCCCTCTTGCAGGTGATTAACCAAGATAATTTGGAAAGTTGAAAACGTCCCTTTTTCTTGCCTCTCCAACAATGTATCAGTAGCCAAATGTATGCTGCAATTGTCAAAAATCTGAATTTTTAATAAATCTTGCTGCAAGTCTTCATTTGCTATAATTCATGTTAACAAGATTCAATGAATATTGCAAACGATCATTTTTCTTGTTATTCTACAGCGACTCCCTAATTTGGCAAAAGGTTTGCCCACATCTGATTTACTTAGTACTTGAATAAAATTAGATGAAATGAAGAGAATTATATATTAGCAAAATGTTTCATTTAGGTCCATGAGGCTGCTGATTCGGGCTTCCCAACAGAGCTGGCTGCCGGGCTTGGCCTGGACAGCGAGACCATTCTTCCCTCTCTCTTTTCATCGTGTTCCAGGATAAACTCCCTGTCTTTCATTCAGAGCTTCGACCTCAGCATGGTTTTCTACATTTTTCCCTCTTCTGGGCCTTTTCTTTTTCCATATTAAAAATGGATTATAAATAGCCTCAAATACCAGTAGATAAAATCGTGGTCAATTACCTAATATTTTGTCAATAACTGAATTACATGCATATCGGGTGGAGGGAGTAGCAGCAGCAAATGTGTACTTACAAAAATACAAAATTTGGCAGGAGGTAAAATATATCATGGGAACAATGAGAGTATAACAAAGGCTGCGTTCAGTTAAATGCTGAATTATATCAGGCTGTTTGAGAGCTTTAAACAGTCTAAGAAAAAATTTGGCTTAGAACTACCACCTAATGTAGAAATCGATTTAAAGGATAATAGACTCACGTCAGTTATTAATGGATTTGAAATTTTATCTTTTGAAAATCTGTGAACATATTAAGTTAATTCAAATTACTCTAAAGCAGTATGTGTAACGTGATAATTAGAGTTTTTGGAAAGTATATACAGGCATAGTGAGAAAAAAATCCAAATTTTCCCTGAACTGAAGAATGCACAATATGTATACACTTAGAGAGAAGCAAAAATTCTGTTTCATTTGTATTGACTAGGAATGTTTTTCATAGCACTAAGGGTAATCATTTTTTTATTTCTACAGTAGGATGAACCTCTACACTGTCATCTCTAATGCATTTCCTAATCCACTCATGCAAAGCTATTTTTATGTCTCCCCTCGCCTCCTCTCTCCGCCTCCCCCTCGCTTCCCCCCTCCCTGCCCCCTCCCTCCCCTCCCCCTCCTTCTCCCTCTCTCTCTTTTTTCCCCCTCCCCCTCTGAGGCATAGAGTTGAATCTCAGCACAGCAAGAAGTTTGGAAGATATCTACAGAAGAGAGAAGATACCAACAGACACTTACATTGAAAACAATAATTTGTAGAGCAGAAGCCTCTTGTTTTCCCGCAGCCGTGGATCTTAAGGAAGGCACGGTCAGCCCTGACAAGTTTCAACTACAGTTGGAATAAGTAGAAAAAGTGAAGTATTCATTAATTTTTTTCAATGTAAGCGATTACCATGGGTCATTGTTACAATGTCTTTCAGGAGAAAATGTTAGATCGAGCAGATTTTGGTGTTTTGGAAATAGCAATTCTGAGTATTTAGAAACAAACGTTACAAATGTAGAATAATTGAGAAATTTTGCAGTGAAGAGAAATAATTGTGAGCCTGAGGAGGTCTCGTGGGGATCGAGGAGACTGCTTTTGTTCTTTATGTTTCTTAGGACAGAACACACTAGGCACACTTCTATACGAACGGTGCCGATCTAATGGAAGAGCGGGTGAATGAAATCTGAACAGAATGAGGTGGAATGAATTTGTGCTGGCAACGTGGGCCATCGGTCTTCTCCAGGGAGGCAGTCAGTGCGAGACACACGCGTGGAAACTCAGTAGGAGGAACTGGTTCATGCAGTCTGAGTTGTGCAGTTCAATGAGTTTTGATGAATATGTATACATTTGTTTGCAAATGTATTCCTAAAATTTTATTTTTTGATGCTAGAATAAATTCCACAATCTTAAATTCATTCTCAAATTATTGATACTACAAAGAGTGATTTCTTCTATATACATTGAACATGTAACCTATAACTTGGCTAATTTCGTATCCCTGTGTTAGAGATCTTGATATTTAAAATGTGCCATTATGCCTTCTATGAATAAGCACTTTTTATTTATTTATTTATTTATTTTTTGTCTTTTGGAGACAGGATATCGCTGTATATTTCAGGTTGGCCATGAGCTCATATGTAACCTAGGCTGGTCTCTAACTCACAAGGATCCTCCTGACTCAGTTTCCTGAAAGCTGGGATTACAGGCATGCCCCACCATGCTTGGTCATATTTTTAAATCTGTGATTTATTACTTTGTGTCTTGTGTGTGTGTGTGTGTGTGTGTGTGTGTGTGTGTTTGTTTTTGTTTATTTAATTGTTTGAACCACGTCTTACTATGTAGTCCTGGCTGGCCCTGAACTCACTATTTAGCTAGCCCAGCTAACTTTGAACTTGCAGAGCTCCTTGTGCCTCAGCCTACTGAGTGTTAGGATTACAAGCGTGTGCCCCCACCGTCACACTCATTTTCCTTAAAGGGCTTGCTAGACGCATTATAGCTCACTTGCTCATGGTGCAAATTTTGGTTTACACAATGCTGAATTAAATGTGTTACTATTTTGTTGAGATTTTTGTACACAAAGTCATGAGCAAGATTGACCTCTAACTTTTATGTTTTTTTTAACTCTTTTTAATAGCTGGTTTATAGAGAAACATAAATCCTTTAAAACAGATTACTAAGTGTTCCATTTAAAATTTTTGAAGGAGATATTGAAAAGTTGATGCTTACTGTTATTTGACTATTTGGCAAATTTCTCTAGTAAAACTAAGAGAACCTGGAAATTTCTTTTTGGAGGAAGCTTTATTTTTATTCTTTTGTTTGTTTGTTTGTTTTTGTTTTTTGTGGCACCAGGGATAGAACTCACAACCTCACACCTGTCAGACAGGCGCTTAAGTCACTGAGCCAAACTCCCAGCCCTGGGTTTTTGAGGCAGGGTTGCACTGTGTAGCTCAGGCTGGCCTTGCACTCACGTTGTAGCCCAAGCTGGCCTCTAACTCACAATGCTCCTCCTACCTCAGCCTCCCGAGTGCTGGGATTAAAGGCATGTGCCACCACGTCCGGCTTTGGAGGAAGCTTTTAAATTAAATTTGGATTTCTGTAACAGTTACATTACTATTTGTTACATCTAGAGTTTCTATTTCATCTGGGTTAGATATTTATTTATTTATTTATTTATTTATTTATTTGGTACTGGGGATCAAACTCATGACCTTGCACTTGCCAGGCAGGTGCTTAGGCTGCTGAGGTAATCCCTGGCCCCCTTGGTTAGATTTCGACTGTGATTTTGAAGACATTTGTTAATTTCATCTCAATCGTTGAAACTTCAATAAGTTATTCACTGTAGTTCCTTATTATTATTTTAATGGTTGTTAAATGTGTTAAATACTGTTTCATTCTTATATTACTTCTCATTTTCTTTCTTTCTTTAACTGAAAGGTGAGATTAGTACCAGTTAATTGTACATGGCTGAAACTAAAGTTTTTTCCATTCATCCAGTTTTAGTTCAAGTCACTGGAATTTTGTAACTTCTGGCTTAATTTCAGTATTTTTCAATTATGTCACTATCATGAAAAAAATCTTCTTTCTTTAAATAAAACAAATAAAGTTGCTTTTGTGATCTCCAGTCAGTAGTATCAGTCTCTGAGACAGTTGCTGGTCTATTTCTATAGTTTGTTGTGTCTCAATCTTGTAATCCAGTTTCCCTTTGCCAGTAGGTTGCTATTTTAACTAAGCATCTGATATTGTATTTGGAAAGTTATATATAGGAATCCAAATATAAGAAAATAAGAACAGTTTATTTCATAACCATATTTAATACAGTTTCTTTAAAAGATGCTAATTTTTACCTTACTCAGATGCCTTCCAGGGCCATTAATGAGGAAGACTACCTGAAAAGAAGTTCACGACCTGAAAATCACTGGATGACTCA
>RJWM01023998.1:8704-31495 GCA_004363535.1 Dasyprocta punctata | reverse complement strand
AAAAAAAAAAAAAAAAACCCAGGCTGGCCTTTAACTCTTGGTAATGGTCCTGCCTCAGCTTCCCTTGTGCTAGGATTACCTTTGTGTGCCACCATAGCTGGTTCATATGGTAGTTCTGTTTTCAAATTTTCAAGACACTGGCCCACCGTTTTCTGTTTCACACTCTCAACCACAGTGCCCTGCCACTGGCTCCACACCCTGGCCACCCCGTTATGTTCCGGGCTTCTTTTCCTTTTTTTTTTTTTTTTTTTGAGACAGGGTCTCACTATGCAGTTCAGGCCGGGCTTGAGCTCACTTTGTAGCCCAGGCTGGTCTCAAACTCACAACGGTCCTCCTGCCTCAGCCTCCCGAGTGCTGGGATTACAGGCCAGCGCCACCACGCCCGGCTCTGTTTTGGGCTTCTTTGTTAGCAGCCGTAACCCAGTGAGTGTGAAGCAGTGTCTCACTGGAGTTTCGATTTGCATTTTCCTGATGATTAATGATGCTGAGACCCTTTCCAGGTGCTTTTCAGCTATGTATATAACTTCTTTGGAGAAATGTTTATTCAGGTCCTTTGCCCATTTGACAATTTTGGTTGATTGATTGACTTTTTTTTTGGTGTGGGAGATGGAACCCAGTACACACTCTACCACTGAGCTATGCTCGGCCTCCCCCAACGCTCAGCCTTTTTTTGGGGGGGTTGGTTTTTTTGAGACAGGGTCTCACTATGTAGTTCAGGCTGGCCTCAGATTTGAGGTGATCCTCCTGTCTCAGCCTCCTGAGTTCTGGGATGACAGGTGTGCACCTCTATGTCTGGCTTGTAGCCCATGTTTTGATTGGATTCTTTTAATTTTTGTTGCTGTTATTGTGGAGCTTTAAAAGTTTTCTATATATTGTGGATAATCCCTTATTAGAAAAATGATTTGAAAATAGTTTCTCCCATTCTGTGGCTTAGCTTTTGTCTACTGATAATACCTTTTTTATTTTTGTGCTAGAAGTTGAACCCAGGGTGCTCTACCACTGAGCTGCACCCCCAGCCCTTTTTATTTTGTATTTTGAGGCAGAGTAGAGCTGGCCTTGAACTTGTCACCCTCCTGCTTCAGCCTGTGAAGTAGCTGGGATTATAGGTGTGACCACCACATGGAGTTCATAGCATCTTTAAAAAAAAGTTTCTGATAATGCATAGCTCAATACTTAATATTTGAATAGACTTGCAAAAGGTCTGCATTAGTTAGGCTCCCCTAGAGCTGGTAGTATCTTTTTATTTATAATTTTTTTTTTTTGGTACCAGGGATCAAACTCCTGACCTTGTGCTTGCCAGGCAGGCTCTTGTACAGCTGAGCTAAATCCCAGGCCCCTGATAGCATCTTTTGATGCACAAAGTTTAAAATTTTTCATGAAGCAGTTTGTGTAATTTTTTTTTTTTTTTGCTTTTTTTGAGATAGGGTCTTTTTATGCAGTTCAGGCTGGACTTGAGCTCACCTTGTAGCCCAGGCTGGTCTCAAACTCACAAGATCCACCTGCCTCAGCCTCCTGAGTGCTGGGATTTCAGGCATGCGCCACCATGTCCAGCCAATTTGTGTAATTTTGTTTCTTTTATTACCTGTGCCTTTGGTGTTAAAGAATCACTGCTAGGCTACCCACACCTGTAATCTCAGCACTCAGGAGGCTGAGGTAGGAGGCTCGCTGCTGGTTTGAAGCCAACCTGGGCTACATAGTGAGTTCAAGGCCAGCCTGAACTACACAGCAAGATCCCATCTCAGGAACAAAAAACAACAAAAGAAATCACTGCCAAAGCCAATGCTGTGAAGCTTACGGTCTCTTTTCTTCTAAGAGTTTTATGTCTTACATTTCGGGATGAGTACATTTTCGTGAATGGTATTAAGCGTCCGACTTCATGTTTTGCATGTGAATAGTCAGTCTGGGGAATAGTATTAATTACCTGGATGGTGTTGGCCCTCTTGTCAAAACAAGGGCTTAAGCTGGGCGTGGTGGGGCACGCCTTTAATCCCAGCACTCGGGAGGCTGAGGTAGGAGGAGCGTTGTGAGTTCGAGGCTGGCTTGGGCTACAACGTGAGTGCAAGGCCGGCCTGAGCTACATAGTGCGACCCTGTCTCAAAAATCTAGGGCTGGGAGTTAGGTTCAGTGGCTTAAGCGCCTGCCTGGCAGGTATGAAGTTGTGAGTTCGATCCCTGGTGCCACAAAAAACAAAACAAAACAAAACAAAAAAAACCCCAAGGGCTTATTCAGTGGCTTTCCTTTCTGCACCATTGAGAATTTAAGCCGATCCTCCTGCCTCAGCCTGCTGAGGACTGGGATCACAGGTGTGCGCCACCATGTCCAGGTCTTCCTTGCTTTCTTCTGCAGTGGTTAGGATGGAGCCCAGGGCCTCAGCCTGCCAGCCAAGCACTCCCCCACGGAGTGACAGCCCCAGCTGCTCCAAGTCTCTTTATTCCATCCAGTGCCATGCTTGTTTTGTTTTTCAGACAAGGTTCCTAGACTATGCAATTCCAACTGGCCTTGAACTCACTTTGTGGCCCAGGCTGGCCTTGAACTCCCAGTGATCCTCCTGCCTCAGCCTCCCAAGTACTGTGATTACAGGACTGCGCCAACACGCCCGGCCCATATATATATATATTCACATTGTTTTGATTCACACTGAGTTTTGAAATCAGGAAATGTAAGTCTTCCCTCTTTCCTCCTTTTCAGGACTGTTAGGCTACTCGGTTCCTGCTGTGGTCGGTCTCGTTCCCCATGCTGGGAGCCTGGGCCTCATGGTACCACAGTCTGAGAGGTGGTGGAAGCCATAGAGGTGGGACCTCCTGGTGACAATTAGGGTTTCTGGGTACCACGTGAGGAGGGGTGAACCCTCATCTGTCGCGACTGGCGTAGGTCTCCGAAGGATTGGATCCGCTACCACAGGAGAAGGCTGTAATGAAGCAGGGGCACCTACAGGTTCAGCTTCCTCTGCATGTACTCCTGCCACAGGACACTGTGCACTACACACCCACCCTTGTTAGTGTGTGTGTGCACGCGCATGTGTGTGTGTGTGCTGCTGGGGATGAAAGCCAGGGGCTCGTGCACGCCAGGTGAGGCACTGGGCTCCACGCCAGCCCCGCCCGCTTTATCACGGTGCAGCGCAGGCCCGCAGGACGCAAGCCCTGGAGCTTGGGCTCCTCAGCCTCCAACCCGCGAGCCGAGCAAACCTCCTTCTTGGGGCTGAGGCTGTGGCTCCGTGGCACGGGACTCGTCTACCCACACAAAGCCCTGCCTTCCCTCCCCAGCTCACAAAGATGAAACATAAAACCAACCTCTTTTCCTTACAAAGCAGCTGACTTCAGATTTCTTCACAGCAGTGCAAACCAGACTGGTACGATCCTTTGAGATGCGACACAAACCGGAATGGATTCTTCTACTTCTACAAACACATCTTTATTACTATTATTATTTTTGAGACAGGGTCTAGCTATGTAATTCAGGCTACACTTGAACTCACTATGCAGTTCAAGCCGGCCTCAAACTTGAAACAATTGTCCTGCCTCAGCCTCTGCTACGGTTTATACATTGTGTCAACTTGAGAAGTCTAGCAGGTTAATTAAGTAACTCAGCAGCTCCACATCCTGGGGTGTAAAACACAGTTACCTGGTCATTGTTACAATTTGAGAAGGTCAGAAGTTTAACTGAGAGAGTCAGCAGGGAGCCAGGCGTCTTATTTTGTAAACATCCTCATCCTGTGCAAAGGAAGGCAAGGATGTTTGTGAAGCTACACCCACCCTGGGGGGGAGGTGTCCTGGGTACTATGTAAAGGAGGAGAAGACGCTTGCTCTTGTCCCCCTTTTACTCTGGCTGCTTTTGCTGGCCTGCTGCCTTGAAGTGTTGTTCCTGTGCCATGCCACCCTGCCTTGGAGCCAACTAATTGTGGACTGAAACCTCCAAAAACTGTAAGCTAAATAAACCTTTCCTTCCCTAGTTTGTGTGTCAGGTGTTTTGTCTCAGCAACCAGTGAAAAGTAACCAAAACAGCCTCCCAAGTGCTGGGATTTACAGGGGTGTGCCACCAAGCCCCGTGGCAAAACCACCATCAGATTTTGAGAGATTTTGAAAATCTATGGTGCTTTCTGGGTAGCACTGACATCTTAATGACGTTAAGACTGCCAATTCAAAAAAAAAAAAGAAGTGCCAATTCATGCATACAGCTATCTTCCCACTTAGGGATTGTGTTTAAGTTTTTTCAGAAATATTTTGTAGTTTGCAGTGTATGTATCTTTTGCCTCCTCGGTTAACTGAATCCTAAGTATCTTATTCTCTTTGATGCTATGTTTTGTTTTGTTTTGTTTTGAGACAAGATTTCACTATGTAGCTCAGGCTGACCTCAAACTTGTGGTGATCCTCCTGCCTCAACCTCCCGAGAGCTGGATTGCAGGCGTGCGCCACCGTGCCAGGCACTTGTGGCTGGCTGTTGAGTGCACCATGAGAGAGGTCTGTCCCCAAGCCTCCGGAGCTGGAGTCCGGGCGGGCGCGGGTCCGGCTGGTCTCGGCTGTTGCAGAAGGACGCGCGGTCCAGGTGGAGGGCTGGGAGCCCAGCACAGGGGTTAAAGCAGGCGCCGAGCAGGTGGCCCGTGGCGCATTCCGGCCCCACCGTGCACTAGAAGCGTCTTTCTCAGCGGAGTGTTTTAGTTGTGCTGTCGTGGCTGCTTTGATGCCCTAAATCAATTCAAAATGCTTCCCTTTCGTGGTCACTTTGGGTTGGGGTGTCGGGGCCGGGCCGGGGAGCCCAGGCCGGCTCAGTCTGAGGCTGCGGGCTGGGTGGGGCGGGACCGGCCCCGCCTGCAGGGAGACTCCGGGCCGGCAGGGGGCGCTGCGGCGGGAGGGCGGGCGCGGGCGGCTCCGGGCCGGCAGGGGGCGCTGTGCGAGCGTGCGGCGCGCGCTTCCGGCAGGTGGCGCCGTGGCCGCGGCCCAGGCCGGGCGGGCGGCGGGCAGCGGGCGGCGGCGGCGGCCGGCTCGCGGGCCCCGGGAGGCGGCGGCGGCAGCGTCGGGCGACGGGAGCGCGGCCGAGCGGCCGAGCGGCCCAGCAGGAGGCGGCGGCGGCGGTGGCCGGGGCTGGGCGCGGGCGGCGAGCGCGGCGGCCGCGGCCCGGAGCCCGCATGGCGGCGCGGGCCTGAGGCGCGGCCCGGGGCGCGGGGCGCGGGGAGCGGGGCCCGGCTGTGTCCCCGCGGCGGCCTCGGCCCGGCGCGGCCCCGAGATGTCCGGCAGGATCGAGAAAGCAGGTGAGGCGCGCGGGCCCCGGGCCGGGCCTGGGTCTCCCGGGTGCCCGCGTCCCCGAGCTCGGCTCGGTCCCGGCCGCGTGCAGGGCCTGGGCCGGGCGCTGGTAGAGGAGGGCACCCGGGGTGGGAAATGTGTCGCTCCCGATGCGTGCCCAGGGCACAGGCAGCCGCCACGGCGGCTTCGGGGCACACGCAACACGCTTCGGCGGCTTCGGGGCTGCAGGAGCGGGGGGACTTTCCCGGGGCGCAGCCGAGTCGTCCTGGGGACCCAGCCCAGACCTGCAGCGCGGGGCGCGCGGGGACCCGGGGGAGGGGGGGTGGGATCGGGGTCTGGCTGCAAACCTCCTCTCTTTGTGTGTTCCTGGAAATCTTGGGGAGTCGTCTCTGAGTCCCCGGGTGCTGCCTGCGCTGGGAATCGACTCTCAGAAGAGTCAATTACTGTGTGCATCTGGGGCCCAGCGCTTAATTAGCCGGCGGCACTTTGCAGGGCGAAGCCGCCCCGCGCGCAGTGCGGGGAGAGAGAGGAAGTGGTCCAGGGCCCCTGAGCCGGTTGTCACAGCCCTGGCACCAGGTAACGAGCCGGGCAGCTGCTGCGAAAGGCAGAGCTTTGCGCTGCGGACAAGGTGGTCGGTGGCGCGGGGGTTTTTGGAAGTCGCTTGTGTTTCCCGGTTTGAACCTGGTACTGTGCTTTTTTGCGCCTCTGCAGTGACTGCAGAAGGCGATGTAAGCTTTGCAGCCTGTGGTTTAAACACAGGAAGGAAATATTTATAGTCTTTATTGAGGTTTTGCTGTGTATCGGGCTCTGTGCTTACTGGGCCCCTTGAATGCGTTGCTTGTTAAATCCTTGGTGAGCCAGATACGCGTTCAGTTTTACCGTTTTACGGGCTCAGAGAGGCCCTGCGGGGTTTTGTAGACCTCTGGCAAAGAGGCAGCAGCCTGGGCTTTGATGCCTGGGCCTCCAGCCGAAAGGAGGGAACCTTGCTCAGGGGTGTGGAGCTTGCTTCTGGATGCCGTTTCTGGGGGTCTTTTCTTTTCTTTTCTTTTCTTTTGGCTGGGGATTGAGCAGAAGGGCCGAAGCACACTGGGCACGTGCTGTACCCCGGATCTGCCGCCCCAGCCCTGGGATTTGGCTCACCCTTCTTCAGGTCTGGCCTGGTCATCGGGAGCTGCTTTCCCGCACACATGCTGGTCCAGAAACATTTCGGGTTCATCTGTGCCGCATTTCTCAGAAACTCCCTGTGTGCCGTCTCATCCGAAGGGCACTGTTGGGAAACTTGGATCATCTGTTTCAAAGTAACATTAACCGGGCTTTCTCTGACTATCAGAGTATTGCCTGTTTGTGGTTGAAAACTTGGGAATCCTCGAACAGCAGCCAGAGTGCAGTTGAAAGTATGTGTCATCCCCCAAGCTGCTTTCCCCGGCTCTTTGATCGGCTCCTGCCTGTTGGTCTCAGCAGAGTTTGGCTGCAGACACGCAGGACCTGCCCATGCCAATGCTCCAGAGAGCCCGGCTTTGAGAGGCACCGCCGTGGCCCCGGGAGGCACCGCCGTGGCCCCGGGACAGGACGGTGCCCGCGGAGGTGGAGGCCAGGAAGGAGGGCTGTGTTCAGTGAGGACATTCTGAGGGTGGCAGGACCAGGGCCGGCGCCTCTGGTGTGGGAATCGCAGCCCACGGAGGTGGCAGGGGTCAGCTGTTAGGCTGCAGTTGCTCCCCACACCCAGAGCGAGGGCTGACCCTTCTTGGTGGCCTCTGTGGGCCATGCCAAGTGAGCTTTGTGTTCTCCCGAGAGTCCCCGTCAGGGTTCTGTTGGGGATTTCTAAGTGGACCTGCTGTGAAGTCACCAAGGAGGTGAGTTGGGGAGCAGTCCTTGATGAAGTGACCCATCTCCGGTAGCTGCAGTCTGACACCCGGCAGAGGGTCGTTGCCATGTGATTTTGCTGGTTTGCGATGACCCGAGGGGGAGAGGGGTTGCCGAAGTGTGTTCGGTGTCCCCTGGCAGCAGCAGCAGCGGCAGCAGCAGCAGCAGCAGCAGCAGCAGCAGCAGCGGCAGCGCTGTCTCCACCGCGTGGGAGGGAGGCAGGGTCTGTGAATCAGCCGGAAGCCCACATGCCCCTCGCACCTGTGTGACCAGGCTCAGGGCTCCCTCCCCCGGCCTCCTGCTGCTCCTGGGGGTCTCTCAGCCACCTGACGGTCCTGGCCCAGGGAGGTCCCGCGTGCACCCTGGAGGGACACAGGAGCTGGGTGTCACATGTGCCTACCCATGTCAAGGCAGCCGGGGTTCCCAGGGCAGCAGAGGACAGCTTGCTGGACTGGTGGGCCTCTCAGGAGGGCCAGGAGGAAGGGGGGGTGCTGGGCCCCAGGGTGCACTATGTGCAGGGACTTGTTCTGCGGGGTGGTGGGGAGAAGGGGCTGCTGGTCTGAGGCAGTGGCCCTGGTGCGTGGGGATCACACTGGGGGACATGTGGGTGTGCTTCTGGTTGTATCAACTGTTATGTGGTTCATCTGCGCATGTGCTTTCCAGCAGAAGCTCGGAGTGGGGCGCTTGGGGGCTCTCATGTTTCCCGAACTTGGGGCCTGGCTGGCACAGGGGTGACTTCGATCCATTTGCTAAGGAAGAGAGAGTTAATGGTCAATGTTTAAAAATCAGGAAATTGCTTAGAACAATCTGAGGTTCCTGGTTCTGTTGAAAAATGAGAATCTAGCTGGGTGTGATGGTACACGCCTGTAATCCCAGCACTTGGGAGGCTGAGGCAGGAGGGTCATTACAAATTTGAGACCAGCCTGGGCTACAAAGTGAGCTCAAGGTCAGCCTGAACTGCATAGTGAGACCCAGTCTCAAAAAGACCACCAAAAAAAAAAAAAAAAAAGAGAGAGAGAGAGAAGAAAAGGAAAAAGGAGACTCTCTGGTAAGCCCAAACCCTCATTTCAGCCTGCAGGGCAGCGGCAGCAGGTGTTGGGTGGAGGTCACCATGTGGAGTCTCCACTGCTCCCCCTGGCTGCCACATCATTGGTCCCCGCCTACTTGAGCCATTGAGGTTCAACTCTGTGTCCCTGCCCTTATAGAAACCTTCGGTGTTTATTTACTCTCCATCTGGACTTTGAAATCTTCATCTCGTGCCTTTGTGGATGGACGACTCAATTCCTTCCCGGGCCTTAGCAGGCATCTCTGCCGGGTGCTGTACGCGGCTCTGGGGCACCTGGTGGGCAGCTGGGCCGACGGGCTGCCACCTGTCGTAACAAGGGCTGGGACGGTTGCAGGATCCCATTTGGGGTGGAGGTGGTAATTTCTGGGGGACCCCGGCTGCTACACTCATCAGAGCTTCCGGTTCTCCCCCACTCCTCCCCCAGCTCTGCGTCAGAGGTTACCCGGCCTCCGAGGGCCTGCAGTTCTCCTGGGCCTTTGGCCCTGGCCTGCTCCTGTGCAGACAGTAAAAAGCTACCATCCAGGTGCTCCCTGCCAGGGAGTAAAGGGCCACGCACTCCATGTGCTGGGCGGTGGGAGCTTGAAAATGGTTTCATTACCCACAGAAAGGAAATTTACAAGGACTGCCTTCCTAGTAGCTTCTTGTCATTGTGTATCTTCTCAGGACAGGACTCATGCAGCAGGGGCTTGGTGGTGCAGGTCCATAATCCCAGTGCTCTGGAGGATGAGGCAGGAGGATCACTGTAAGTTCAAGGCCAGCCTGAACTCTTGAACTGCATAGCAAGACCCTGCCTCAAAACAAAAAGAACAGACTCAAAGTGTAGTGTTACTTGGGCTACGTGTGTGTGTGTGTATGTGTGTGTGTGTGCGCACGTGCGCGTGCGTGTGTTTGGTTCTGAGGGCTGAACCCTGGGCCTTGAGCATGCTAGGCAAGTGTGTTTGTGGCCTAGGGAAGAGGGCCTCTTAGGCAGATTGGCTGTCGCTGTGTTTAGATCAGTTCTGAACTTCTCAGGTCTTGCTCTTTCTTTTTCCTTCCACACTCAGGAACTTTCGTGGTTACACTATAGCAGTTAACCCGCGCACCTGCTCTGCACGGGCGCCCCCGCCCCGGGACTTCGGGGTGCCTCTCCTCGCACTGTGTGAGGTTAGGGCTAGGGGTCTCTCAGGTGGGGTCGGGCAGCAGCAGGCCAGCCTGGAGCATCTCTGTAGTTTTCTGCAGTTTCCCAGATGCGTCTGCAGATGCTCGGATGTCACACCGTCCTCCTGCCGCGCCTGGTCTGCGTGTGCGCTGGGAGCGTGAAGGCTCGGGAAGCTCGGTTGCCAGCCAAAGATGGGAGATGCAGCCCGAGGAAGTGAAAGGGGAACTGGCCCCGCCCGCCCACGGTGCTGCCCAGCCCCGGGTCGTCAGGACGCCCCAGCCCTCGGTGTGCAGTCTGGTTCATCCTTCCACATCCCCTTTCTGATCTTAGGGAAAAGGCCTGCAGTTAGGCTAAGGTGGACTCAGTGTGGCCTCGGGGCCGCGTGCTCGCGGTGGCCGCGTGCTCGAGGTGCTGCGGGTAGGTGAAGCAGCGGCAGTAACACAGATAGAAGTGTTTTTGTAAAAATCAACCCCAGCAGCCCCAAGTGTTTCCAGGTGTCCGAGCAGCTGTTGGCAGAGGCAGTTTGAATGGGATTCCTGGTCGCCAAGAGACCCAGAAGGAGGCCTGTGCAGATGAGTCACGGATGAGCTTGCAAAAAAATAATTTCCCAAATTAGCCCGGCTGCAGAGCGCCCCACGCGCCGGGCCAGGTCTCCCCTGGGTGCTGCCCGACAGACGCGTTGCCATAATAAGATGACACACTGGAGGGGCGGGGCCGGCAGCAGCCAGGGCCGTGTCCGCTGTGTCCGGCCCCCTGGCCACCAGACACCCAGACAGGTGCTCCTCCAACACGTCCTGCCCTGCCCCCAGGCCATTTGTGGGTAGAGAAATCAAACTGTGGTTTGTGAGTTGTTGAGGGATCTGCAACCCGGTAGGCCTTACTCTGTGGTCCTCTGTTTTAGACCAGCCAAGATCTGAGGTTGTGTCCTGGGCTAATTTGTCCCCTTTTTGGGGTCTCCTCCATTGGTGCCAGGAAGGGGTGGGACTCTGAAATGAGTGCTTCCCTGTTTGTCCTTTGAAGCAGCAGGTTCCTTTTTGTAGATAAGACAGCCAGTCTAGGTGTGGTGGTGCACACCTAAAATCCCAGCAGTTGGAAGACTTAGGCAGGAGGACATCTGTGCATTCAAGGGCAGCCTGAAATACACAGTGAGACCCCATCCCAGCACTAAATAAAGGAGGCCTCGCTAGGTGGTGCTCTTGAGGAAACTGTCCTGAGTTCAAGTCCTCCCTGCTCAGGGTGGGCCTCAGCCGCTGCTCAGACCCTTCAGGGAACACAGTGTGAAACCCACTTCCTGGCTGCGCTCACAGCCTCCCCACCAGCTCCGACTTCCTCTGGCGCTCTTGAGGAAACTGTCCTGAGTTCAAGTCCTCCCTGCTCAGGGTGGGCCTCAGCCGCTGCTCAGACCCTTCAGGGAACACAGTGTGAAACCCACTTCCTGGCTGCGCTCACAGCCTCCCCACCAGCTCCGACTTCCTCTGGCGCTTCGCGCCTGCTCGCGCTCTAGCAGATAGTAAATTCCATGGAAAGGCCCCAAGTAAACACTTGGGGAGAATATTGTTTAACTCATTCAGAAGTCAGAGCCCCAGTTTCCGGTCTGCAAGTTAAAAATCAACAAATAAAGCCCTCAATAGCCTTCAGGAGCCCATTAGCTCTGTGAGGGAGTGCGCCTGGTCACAGTCAGCGGCCGCAGCCCGCCCGGCACACCTAGGGCCTCAGCGCTTCCTAGTGAAGAGGAGAACGGCTTAGCTAGCGTGGCGAGGATGATCTGGGTGTCTGACGTCAGGCCCCTCCATCCCCGCCTCATGTTCTTGGTGAGTTAGGGGGACCAGCAGGGGCTCTGTGCTAACCCTACCCATCGATCAGAGTTTCCTCGTCTTCCGGACACTGCTGATGAGTCTAGAGCCAGTTCCCAAGCTGGACGCGGTGATCCCATATACTCAAGAGGCTGAGACGGGAGATCTCTTAGGCTCAGAACTTTGAGGCCAGTCTGGGCAAAATGAGCGAGGTGCTGCCTCAAAAATGAAACAGAAGAGGACCGGGGGTGTAGCTCAGCGGTGGAGCGCGTGCTTAGCGTGCACAAGGCCCTGGGTTTGTGCCCCAGCCGCAACCCAAGGCCGGGTTCCCGGAGTCCAGGATGCGAGGAGAGCTGGCGCCCCTCTGCCTGTGCTCGGCGGCGGCGGCATGCGACTGATCACAGGTTCCCGGTCTGGGCGCGCCCACTCCGGCTGGCCTGGTGCCTGCCCCAGCGGTGCAGCAGGTCCCTGTTGCTGTGTGTATGTTTGCACTTGGTCTCTGGACTTTCTTCAGGATGTGTGTGCGGGGGGCCCCTTCCCTTTCTGTTGCGGGGCCTGGGCTGTCCTTGCTGCTCGCTTGTCTGCCCGCTGAGCTGCAGCAGTGAGCCTGGCCGGGGTGGCCTGGACACCTGGTGTCTGGACGGCGTGGGTCCGCGCTCCTCCCCGTCTAACCCAGCCTCGTCTGAGAAGCAGAGACCCTCCCGGCTGCCGACCCGGCCCGCTCCTGCCCGGCAGCTTAGCGCTCTGCACCTGTCTGTCCCCACCTCCCTGACTGCCCATCCCCGCTTTTTCCTCCCCGCCCGCCCACCAGGGCT
Organism: Dasyprocta punctata; assembly: GCA_004363535.1. Taxonomy (NCBI): domain Eukaryota; kingdom Metazoa; phylum Chordata; class Mammalia; order Rodentia; family Dasyproctidae; genus Dasyprocta; species Dasyprocta punctata. The sequence continues at coordinate 19,583 of RJWM01023998.1, read as the reverse complement.
GCAGTCAGTGGCTGCAGATTAACATGTCGGTCAGGAAACTCTACCCTGCTTGAAAACGTGAACCTGGGATTGGCCAGCAAGGGGAGAGATGGAGCGTCCCGCGGCCAGGGACAGCAGGGCCGGCTCAGGCGCTGGCATTATAGCTTCGGTTTGCTTTGTTTTTGTTTTATACTGGGATTGAACCCAGGGATTTCACACTGACCTGCATCCCCTGCCCTTTTTGAAATTTCTTATTTTGAGACAAGATCTTATTAAGTTGCTCAGTTGCTCAGGCTGAGTTCAAACTCGCAAACTTCCTGTCTCAGCCTCCCAGAGTGCTAGGAATGCAGGCATGTGTCATCGTGCCCAGCTTGCTGTGTAGTTTTCCACGTCATTGCCGCGGTTCTGGCAGGTCTGGCTCCCAGCCACACGCCACTCTGTTAAAAATGGAGCGGGAGCTGACTGGTGGTGGCACACGCCTGTAATTCCAGCACCCTGGGAGGCTGAGGCAGGAAGATTGCAAGTTCGAGCCCAGCCTGGGCAATTAGTGATGTACCAAGACCCTGTCTCAAGGCAGTTAACAGAGGGCTGGGGATGTGGCTCAGGGCAGAGGCCCCGGGTTCAATCCCAAGTGCTGCAAACGCGGACTCGCGTGCACAGAGGGGAGCTGGCGGCCGATGCGCTCGTGTGAGTTGGGAGGAGGAGGGGCAGCTGAGGTCTGGCTCCAGAGTCACTTAGCTGACCCGAAGCAAACACACTACCGACAGACCCCAGTGAGAAACAGTGGCTGCGTGTGTTTGGCGGCTGTGGCTCCGCACGGGTGCTGCCCTCCCTCCCCACCCCGTCCTCCCGCGCTGGTCGCGAGCACATAGACGGGCGATTGTGTGTGAGCTGTGGCCGGGCCCCCCGCAGCTCCTCTCAGTAATAGTTAAAAGCAGTCGCCGCAGCCGGGGTCCCAGAGCTGTCAGGCGCGCGGTGCCAGGCGCCGGCCTGGGGTCCCGCCCACGTGGGTCTGCTCCTTGCAGAGGGCGAGGCGTGTGAGCCGGATGAAGGCAGCCCCTGTCCCTGGCCGGGGTCCGTCTGCCTGTGTGAGTGCTCTCTTGCTGCAGGACGCCCTCGGCAGCAGGGCCGGCTCCCCACCTGGATGGTGACAGCCACGAGCCGGGACCCAAGCCCGTGCGCGTGTCTGCTGCTTGCCCATGTTTTTGCTGGTTCCTGCACGCTGTTCTTTAGGCTCCTGGGGTGCGGGTTGGAGCAGGCCCCTGTGTCTGTGGGTGCCGATGCAGGGGCGAGGCCCAGGGCAGTGCCAGGGGTGCTTGAGGAGACCACGCAGGCCTGGCCGTCCCACTGGAGCCCCGGGCAGCTCTCTCAGCCTCGAGGAGCCCCGGCTGCCTCTGCTGTCCTCGCTGGGCTGCACAGACTCCCCGAGGGCCCTGGCCGCTGCCCACTCCGCGGGACCCCATGGAGCCGGCCATCTGGACGGCTGTTTTGCTGGTCGTTGGTTTTTCCTTTCCTTCAGTGAGCAACCGCCCTGGTCTGTTATTTCAAGACGGGGTCTCACCAAGTGGCCCAGGTGGGCTCAGATTTGCAGACCTCCTGTGTCAGCCTCCCAGAGTGCTGGGATTACGGGCACGCCCCACCGTGCCCAGTGGCTGGTGGGTTTTATTGTTCTTTTTTTCTTTATCTTAGGGCGTGTATTTTGTTTTGTTTCTAGGTTTTTGTTTTGTTTTGCTTTTTGTTGTTTGTTTTTTTGAGACAGGTTCTCGCTATGTAGTCCAGAGTAACCTTGAACTCACATTCTGTAGCCCTGGCTGGCCTGGAACTTGCTGCAGTCTTCCTACCTCAGCCTCCTGAGTGCTGGGATTACAGGCATGTGTCACTGTGCCCGGTATGCTAATGGCTGTTAATAGCACAGTTAATGATCCTTCACTGCTCAACCATCAGAATCAAATGTGTGATCCCTGTAACTTTTGAGACCCTTTTGAGGATGCACGCTTTATCATTAGGTTTAGGTTTTGTCTTCCCCTTTGCTTTGCATCCTGAGTAACACATTTTACCAGAGAGAAAAGGCAGACAACAGGCGACAGTTCCAGGCGCTGTGCTCGGAGCGTCCCCGCAGACTCTTGTGGTTCCATTGGTTCTGTCCTCGTGAGAGAGCAACGCACCCGTCTGACAGCTGGAGAAGTGGAGGCGATGGAAGGGAAGGAGACCTGCTGAGCTCACGGTTGCAGGGTGCTTGGCGTCCACTTCCGTCTCCGGAGAGCCTGGGGGCGTCGCTGCCCGGAACCTGCTCGGGAACTCCCCTGGGGCTTTCCAGCCTCTGCAGGGTGGTGACAAAGCAGTTCCAGAGGTGAAGCCCACAGCACACGGAGTCTGTATGGAGGGGCCTGGCACAGAGAGGGCGGTGGTGGGGACTGACTGGTGTCGTCCGGTGCCCAGTCTACGTGGGCAGTAGGGGGCTGAGGGACGGGGGCTGGCGCCTGCCTGCGCCATGTGTGCGGGGCCCATCTCGGGTTTCTGTTCCCTGTGGTGGAGGCAGCATGAAGCCCTCCCGTGTGTGGTCTGGGTCCCTGCAGAGCCTGCAGGCTGTCACCTGTGCACTGCCCAATGGAGCCCTCAGGACAGTGACGGGGCCTGGGCCTCAGCTCCCAGGGTAGGCTGTGGGGTCCAGGGCTTCCTTGAGACATTCTGGGGTCTGGCCCGTCCCTCACCCAGCGCCAGGAGCTCGACCGAGCATGCGGCGTTCGGGAGGGTGGGAGGCGGGCGCCCCGAAGGGTGTTACTCACACGCACTTGACCCCGAGCTGCACACTGGCCGTGCCCCCACCCTGTGCACACTGGAGGGCACCCGCCCCAGCGTGGCCTTCACAGGCTGCCGGGAAGGGGTCCCAGCACGGGCACGTGGGGCGGACCAGGTGAGAGCCACAGCCGCGTGGGCCACACCAAGGGACCCCTTCTGGGCCTCTCCTCCCATGGCGACTGTCGGGATAAGCAGAGCCATCTCGGGGAAAGGGTCGCCCAGCCTTGCTCTTGCCTGGGGTTGAAACTCCACCCCCATCGGAGGGCTGTGGATGCGGAGACGCGGAGCTCTGCGACGCCAAGGAGAACCCCCCCCATCAGCTTTCCCGCTGAGGCAAACCCTGCGGCCCTGCCGCTTCGTCCAGCCTCACGGCCCGCTCCTGGGCCCGCCTGGGCTGTGTCCGTGCCGCTGCCAGAGGTGCAGAGGACGCTTGGCTGCAGTGGAAGCCCGCAGGTACCGGCGCTTTGAGCTCGTCCCAGATCCCAGGGGTCACAGCACCCCTCTCCATGTCGCTTGTCCCTGCCTTTTTTTCCTGGGGAGCTGTCTGAGGCACCCCACATGCACAAGGATGTGGAGCATGGCTTCTGCCTTTGACAAGGTCGGCATCGGGTAGGGACTGGACACTCAGCCCCGCGGGAGGAGCCCGAGTTCCCTGGCCCGGCTCAGTTAGGTGGAAAGCCCTCTTGCCGAGGAAAGAATGTGGCAGAAGTCACCACGAGGAGCACGCGAGTCCCTGTCACCAGCAGTCGAGGACGGGGGCATCTTTGGGTGCTGCAGAGAGCAGGTCTGGAGATGCGGGCGTAACCAGTGCTGACTGGCGGGTGGGGGGTCGGGCCCTGGCACTGCCAGGGGAAGCCAGGTGGCCCACGTGGCCCAGGGCTCCCCTTCTGCCTCACACCCGCCGTGTCTGTGTGCATGTGCCCGCACAGCAGGGTTCTCCACAGCCGCAGGCCGAGGCCACGCAGTGCCCGGGGGCTGGGGCTGGACCGGAGCACTGTCTGCAGATGGCAGGGGAGCCCTGAGCACAGGGTGCATGTGCGCTGGTGGCAGAAAGACAGGTCCTGTGCAGTGGCATCGCCACCACCTGGAGTGGCCGGAGTCGCCCCGGGCCAGGCTGGGGTGTGGCTCACTGCTAAGTGCTGGCCTGGCGTGCTGAGGCGCTGGGTTGCGTCCCCAGCATAGCAAAAGAAGAAAAGGCAGAGCTAGCAGGCTGGGAGTCTCAGGGAGGAGTGGGGAGTTTGTTGAATGGAGACAGAGTTTCTGCTGACGAGCTGAAGCGTTCTTGCAAACCAGGCAAGGGCTCTGCCATTGAGCTGCATCCCACCCTTACCACAATCTTTAAAAAAATGTTGTACATTTCAAATATTTTCATTTATTTGCATCACCACTTACTTAATCTTAAATTCTTTTTTTTTTTTTTTTTTTTGAGGCAGGGTTTCACTACATGGTTCAGGCTGGCCTTGAACTCACTTTGTCGTCAAGGTGGCTTTGAACTTACAACGATTCTCCTGCCTCAGCCTCCCAAGTGCTGGGATTACAGACATGCGCCATCGTGCCTGGCTGATCTTAAATTCTTAATACCATAAGCTATTTGAAATCATTTTTAAGTGGATGGTGCCTTGCTCTGTAGTTATGTGGCCTCTGGTTAGTGCTAGCTCTGCCTGGGAGGGACTCTGGCTGACCGGAAGTCACCCCAGCGTCTCTGGGTGTGGTGGCCCCTGTGTTGGGTGTGCCCCTTGGGGACCCATGTGGTTGCAGAGACTAGCTCCCTGAGCCAGGAAGCTTTTGAGCCAGGGCAGGCCCTGTACCTCCGGGTGGCAGTCCCACCACCTTGCACCTTCAACTGGGCTGGGTCCTTCAAAGTCCCCCACGAAGGGCTTGTAGGGCCCTCTGGCAAGCTGCCGTCCTGTCCTGTGTCCCTGGAGTCTGCCTGTGCTGGGAGTGGCCTCCTGTCCAGCTGGCTGCACGCCACTCCTTGGTGGATGCCTGGGGACATGGCCGGTGGTCAGGGCAGAGCTGCTGGCCTAGGCGGCACGACACCCGCACTCCTGCACGCGTTTGGCCGGACTCAGGCTGTGCGCTCCCGTTTGGGAAGCTGTCACTGGTGTGGAGCAGTCGTTTGACAGAAGCAAGGGTGAGGCTTCTCTGCAAGCCCCGCAGCCAGCAGCCCTGCCAGACAGCCTGGCACCTGCGTGCAGGGGCCACTGGCTGAGATCGCCACAGTGGCCTCTCTGGGCTCCAAGGACCTTGACATCTCTCTGGAGCTGCGTGCAGCTGGTCACTGTTTTTGTTGACATGAGCACACTAACACATTGGAGTTTTATTATCAATTTAATAACGTTTCTGAGGAGACAAAATATTTTAGCAGCCGGGCGTGGTGGCGCACACCTTCAATCCCAGCACTTGGGAGGCTGAGGTAGGTGGAGCATTTTGAGTTCGAGGCCGGCCTGAGCTACATCGTGCTACCCTGCCTTGAAAAAAATAGGGCTGAGAGTTCAGCTCAGTGGCTTAAGCGCCTGCTTGGCAGGTGCAGGGTTGTGAGTTCGATCCCCGGTACCACCAACAACAACAAAAAAGTTTTAGCAGAGTAGATTGTACAACAATACACATTGATTCAAAAGTTAAACTGGGAGAGCCAGGCATGGTGGTGTGCAGCTGTAATCCCAGCTCTCAAGTAGGCTGAGGCAGGAGGGTCACAAGTTTGAGCCCAGTCTGGGCAGTTTACCAACTTAGTGAGACCCTGTCTCAAAAAGCAAAATAAATAAGAAGGGCAGGGGGTGGAGCTCAGTTCGAAGGCCCTGGGCTCAGTCCCTAGTATTGCAAAAGCCAAGCCGCCTGTGGAACATGCACGGTCAGCGCTGAGGCAGAGCAGCGTCCCCCTCTGTGGTCCCCGGAGCCTGCTCTGTGCCGGTCCTGGCAGGAGGTGCTTGGGACACCATGGACACCACAGACAGCACATGGTCAGGCCCTGCCCTCCCTCCACTCGAGGCCCTGTCTGCACTTGGTTCACAGGTGCGTCTCTGTTTTGGCCTCGCAGCTGGCTGTCTGGTCACGTGGCTGTGACATGGTGTGGCCGTCACACTCACCTGCTTCACCAGTGCCTGCAAGATTACTAACAGCACCCCCGGCCTTCTCCAACGTCCTGTGTGGCTGGAGGGCGCCCACAGGAGCTGTCACCCCCAGCTAAAGCGGATCCATGGCTTGGCGGAGGCTCTGGGTCTCAGCGGGGTCACTGAGTCAGGGACTTGGCCCGGTCCAGTGCAGGATGCAGTCTGCAGAAGGCTCGGAGGGTCGGCCTTGGTTTGCTCTCCCCGTGGGTGTCTGCTGCCTCACACGTTCCATTTGCATCAAAATCGGGGAGAGTTTGGTTTAAGAAACAGTAAATATGTGTGCACATGGTGGTGAAAAGATAGGATAAATGTTTACTTTTTAAAAATGTAGCGGTGCATGCCTGTAAGTCCCAGCACTCAGGCTGAAGCAAGAGGATTGCCGCAAGTTCGAGGCCAGCCTGGGCCACATAGCGAGACCTGGTCTCAAAAAATTATTATGGTAAAAGATATGGCTGCCACAGATTCCTTCAGAATCCTCCCCCTTGCTTTGAGCGCCCTTTCCCATCGTTCTTGCCACCTTCTGAAGCAGCTCTGAAAATCTTGATAAAGATGGTGACCGCTGCCACTGAGGGCTGTCCAGCAGAAAGGCAGCTTGTAAAAACGTGGCACTGCGTCCTCATGCACCACGTCTGGCTCCGTGCGACTTCCAGCTCCTCTGCAAAGTGGAAGTGACCACGGAAGGTCCGCGTTTTGAATCAATGCAGGACATCAAGGCAGCGAGGACATTGCAGCTGTAGAAGTGCAGGAGGGAGCTCTCCGTAGCTGCTGGACAAAGTGGCGAGGACAGGTGTTGGAAGTGAGAGGGTTTTAGGGGATTCATGGCAATGCACCCTTTACAGTAGTACATTTTTGAACACTTAAAAACTCGGTGTATTTTTTGATCACACCACACACAGCAACCAGCATGTTTTCTGTGTGATGAAAGCGAACCGAATTCTTGGGGCGGATGATGTTCTGGGTTAAGTTGGAAGAGGTCTTTTCCCGTTGTAGGAAGGAGTGTGGGAGAGTTTTTGGAGGGCTCCTTTTTACCTAAGTGATGTCTTTGGGGGCGAAAGGAGACAGCCAGAACAGTAGGTGCCCATGCCAGATGGGCTGTCAGCAGGGAGGGGTGGGGTGCCTGGGTGGCCCCGAGGTCTGCTGTGGTCCTCAGACCTGAGCCCCTGGAGGTGCCACCTCGGGCTGAGGACTGGTGTCGCTCAGCGGCTCCCACAGAGGACGAGGGGAACGGTAGGAGGAGCGAAAGGAAGCAGCGATCCAGAGCTCCCCTTAGGACGGGAAAACGGCAATGGGTGAGCGCAGCTTCCGCCTGCCCACGAGGAGCTGGGCTGGGCTCTGAGCCCTCCCAACAGTGAGGTACCGACGGGAAGCTGACCGCAGCCCCGACAGGAAAGGGGGCAGTGTGGCAGGACAGCGGGCCCCGTGCATGGGAAGGGAGGACACGGAGCTCTCATGGCGGTGACAGGGCAGCAGCTTGGGATGTTAGGATGACGTGCTGGCTGTGCTGGGCAGGGAGACGTTTCAGACTGAGCTTCCAGAGCGCTGAGATTGAGACCCGGCTCTGAATCCCGTCATCAGGACCTGGAGAGCGCAGTGGGCAGAGTGGAGAAGCTTCCTGTGGAGGGGGCCTCTTCTGGGTCCCCTGCTTCCCCCAGCTGCCCTTCCGGAGCACCCTAGGGCTGAGAGTGCTGGTCTTTCCAGGCAGCCAGTCCACCTCAGTGCAGGAGCCCTCGGCCCTGTCTCCCGCAGCTGCAGACGGGTGTGCCAGCTGCCCGCTCCTGTCTCTGGCGTCACCTGGGGCTCTGTGACAGCGCCGTAAACCCGCCACGGATGAACAGCCGGCTTCTGGGTCTCGGTTCTAAAGCTCAGACCACTGGCAGGCAGGGGTCTGGGGCGGGCGCTCCTTCCGGTGTGCAGGTGTTTCCCGCTGTGTCGCTCAGGGTGGGAGGAAGCCAACGTGCCTCTTTGGCTCCTTTAATAAGGGTGCTGGTGCCGGGAGTGATGGCACACTTCTGCTGTCACAGCGTTCAGGAGGCTGAGCAGAAGGGTGGCCAGCCTGGGCTACATAGCAGGAGCCCGTATCAAGGAAAATAATAAAGGAAAAGGGCACTGGTACCACCTGTGAAAGCCCTGCCCTCCGGGCGTCACCACTCCCACAGGCTGCCGTGGGGATGTGACTTCAGTGTGAGCGGTGGTGGCAGACATTCAGACCTTTGCTCCCGACTCATTCGGAGTGGAAGCCACGAAGTCCTCTCACAGCCGTGGCTGTGCTCGCAGCCATCCGGCAGGCTTCGCACCGGTCCTTCAGGGCACTCCTGCCTCGGAGCCTTGGGGACAGCTCCCGAGAGCCGGGGCAGAAGCCTGGTCTGGCGCTGGCTGCCCCCAGCTGCTTTCGTGACTCAGTTTCCCATTGATGCAGCAGATTGGCGTCTTTGGTCCCGTGTGCAGGTTGCTGGCTGCCTCCTCCAGTCCCCTGGCCCTGCAGTAGTGCCCCCGTCACACCATGTCCCCTCACCTTGCCGTCCCTCGCCAGCATTGACTGCTGCGCCCCCACAGTGCCTCGGTCCGAGCCTGGGGGCGTGCCCGCCAGCCGTTCCCGTGCCCTCAGCCGTGGCCCTGGGTCTGGCGACTCTGAAAGGGACGCGTGGAGAGGGACGGGCTGTGGGGTCTGCAGGCTGAGTTCTGGGGCTGCGGTAGTGGTAAGGAGCCTCTCCCAGCAGGGAGTTTGCCTTTTGGGGTCCCTGCGAGGCAGATTGGGGACCTGCAGGTGCTGTCCCTCAGCTGGGGCGGCAGGAAGGAGGGAAGGGAGCTGGCACACATCCAGACAGCTGGCGGAGCAGGGCAACGTGGGCAGAGAGGGAGAGGAGGTGGCAGGGCACCTTGGGGACCAGGCTCCCGAGCCTCCACTGCCAGTCGAGGCACCAGAGACTTTCTCAGTGATGTTCCAAGAAACACCAAGAGGCCTGGTGTCTGAGGCCTGTACTCCTGGCATTCTGGGAGGCTGAGGCAGGAGGATCACAAGTTCCATCCTAGCTTGGCCAACTTAGTGACCTCGTGAGACCCTGTCTCAAAGTAAGGAATAACATAAAAGGGCTGGGGATGTGGCTCAGTGCAAAGTCCTTGGGTTCAATCCCCACTATACACAAAGAAAAAAGAAAGATTTAATTTAGGTTTATCCCCCAAAGGGTTCCAGATACGAGAAAGTGACAAAGGAGAAATATACCATTTTTGTACTTTTTAAAAATCTTGTATTATTGAGGACTGAACTCAGGGATTTGTGTGTGCTAGACAAGTGCTCTACCATGAACTCTACCTTTAGCCCTTTTTATTGTATTTTGATACAAGGTTTCACCAAATTGCCCAGGTTGACCATAAATTTGCCATCCTCCTGCCTCAGCCTCCCAAGTGGCTAGGGTTATGGCATGAGCTACTGTGCCCAGCTTTTCAAAAGATTCTGTCTTCCTTTCAGTTCTCTTTCCTGTCCTGAGGGCTGGGTTTAGCTCCTGGTGCAGCCTTGGCTTTGGAATGGAGGACGGACAAGCAGCTTCCCTGGACGTGGTGCTGCATGGCCTAGGTGCTGTCTCCTCAGGGCCTTGGAGCTGCGGGGGCAGGGCAGGCTCTGAGCCTGTGCCAAGGCCAGGGAGGTCGCCCGGGACAGAGGTGGGCACCCACCGGCTCGTCGCTGCAGGCCCCTCCCCGTGTCCCCGGCAGCGTGCCCACTTGGTGCTTGGGGAGGACGGGCACCCAGCACCCGGCCTGCGGACCCCGACTCTGGCTGGCTGTGGGAGACTGTGTTCTCCAGGCGCCCGAGGGAATAGTTTCCCTTCCTTGGACCATAGCTTCCCCATTTCCTTGTAATGAGTCAGATGAGCTCAGTGTTTTGTTTTATTTTGTTTTGTTTTGTGTTTTTGAGACAGGATCTCACTGGTCAGTTCAGGCTGGCCTTGCACTCACTGTAGCCCAGGCTGGCTGTGAACTTGCGGTGATCCTCCTGCCTCAGTGCCCTGCATGCTGGGATTGCAGGCGTGCCCCACCATGCCTGGCCAGCAACCTCAGTGCTCTTACTCTTTGGAATTCCCGGGACCACAAAGGGCGCGTCTTCCAGAATAGAGCGTGTGCACGGCTGTCGGAAGGGTCCTTGGTGCCGCGCCCCGCCTGCCGCCTTCCCCCACCCCTCAGCCCCGCTGCCCTGTCCTTCATCCTCACCTCCTGGCCTCCTGGGCAGTTAGGTCACCAGCTTCCCTGCCCTGCGCTACTGGTGCCGTTCGGTGGATGTCGTGGGCCTCGCTCTCCTCTGCTGGAGTGGCTCAGCTCTCCCCGAGGCCCTGACCTGACCTGTGGGCGAGCCAGCGTGGAGGGAGAGAGTCCCTGCGTGGCTGTGACAGCTGCGCCCCGGGTGCCCTGGCTTTCCACGGGCTCCTCCCAGACAGGGCCTCCCTCCAGGCCCCTTTGTGCCTGTGCTGGCTGAGCCGGAACCCCACTTGGGACGTTCCCACAGTGCTCAGCGCTTCCTCGAATTGTTGCCTTTCTCCCCGGGAGGGAAGTGACCACAGCTGACTTCCCTCCCTCGGGCATGCGCACGGCTTCGAGGCGGCTCCTGGGCACTGCCGGGCCTGGCCCCCGCGTGTCTGGTCCCAGGGCTCTGCTGGCCTTCCCTCCAGCCTTCCCTGTCCTGAAGGACAACACCTCCCTCCCGGAGGGAGCGGCACCTGGCAGAGCGCTGCCACTGGCTGCGGGGCCCAGCACATTGTCCGATGGAGAGGAACACTGGCCCCACAAGCCCCGTGTTGACCAGCCACTTCCTGGCGCCTCCCGTGGTCAGCGTGGCTCCTGTGGGACAGCCGGCTGCGGGTGAGCTGTCCTTCCCCCCAGGGCGAGCACACTTGTTCAGTGCGCTGCGTCCAGGGAACCAGAGTTCCTGCGTCCAGAGAACCAGTACTGTCCTTTCCTGGGTGCTGGGTGCCAGTGCTCCTTAAACGTCTTGCACCGCCCCC
>RJWM01023997.1:0-31337 GCA_004363535.1 Dasyprocta punctata | reverse complement strand
CCTGCCTGACAGGCACGTAAGCCACTGAGTCAAACTCCCGGCCCTGGTTTTTTGAGGCAGGGTAGCACTGTGTAGCTCAGGCTGGCCTTGCGCTCGCATTGTAGCCCAAGCCGGCCTTGAACTCACAGCGCTCCTCCTACCTCAGCCTCCCGAGTGCTGGGATTAAAGGCGTGTGCCACCACACCCAGCTTTGAGACCATACTCTTAAGTGAGATAAATCAAACCCACATGTGTAAATACTGTATTATCTCCCTAGTGTAAAAAACCAGAACAGTATATCCAAAATCTACAATAAATACTATGTAAGGGTAAGAAACTGCTCAAAGAGCAAAGGTAATTGAGAAAGGGAAAAGGAGGAGAGAAGAGGGAAAATGAAAAAGACATAAATCTGTATATTTGCATATGTAAGATAGCTAAAATGACTATACTGCTGAATGTATTAGTTATTGAGTAAGAATGGTTAATACTCATATGATAAGATCAATTTTGCATGTCTATATATGTTAATGTAAACAACTGTGTTGAAGGTAAAGATATGCAATATTGCAACCATTGTCTAGTTCCTATCATCTTGTTTTGTAAACCTATAATGTTACTGTTGTGGATTTGCTGTTGTTGTTGGTCTCTTTTGCTTTTTGTCTTTCTTTTCTGTGTCTTTTTTCTCTTAAATAAAAGAAAAAGAAAATATCTTCTTGGTTTAGCTTTGATGATTCGTTTGTATCTAGGAATTCAGCGGTTTCTTCTGGATTCTCTAATCCTCTGAAGTACAGATTTTTTAACTAGTTACTAATTAACTTTTGGAGTTCAGCAGTGTCCTTTGTAATTTCACTTTTTTCATTTCCAGTTGCATTGATACATGTCTTCACTTTTTTAGTACGGTTGGCTAAGGGCTCATCTACTTTGCTTATTTTTTAAAGAATGAGTTCTTTGATTCCTTCTATTGATTTTTAATCTCAATTCTATTGATTTCTGCTCTGAGCTCTGTAATTTTCTTCCTTGTACTAGCTTTGGATTTGGATTTTCTTGCTTTTCTTACACCTTGGGTTGTATCACTGTGCTATGAATTTGGATGCATTCTTTTTTCTTATGTGGTATTCATCAGTATAAACTTCCATCCTGAGATATCATTCATTGTGTTCCATGTTATATTGGTATTATAGTTTGATTCTAGGAAATGTCAGATTTACTCCAAACATTTTTTTCTGTGACTCATTGATTATTCATGATCGCATTACATAATTTCCACGTTTGCAGTGGGTTATCCTTATTTATAATTTTAATATACTATGGTCTGATAAAATGTATGGAATAATTTTTATTCTTTTGTATTTACTTAAGCAAACTTAATGGACAAGATGTGGTCTATTTTGGATAAAGTTCATGTGTTGCTGAGAAAAATGTGTAATCTATTCTTGCTGAGTGGATCACTTCATAGATATCTATAAAGTCCTTTTGTACAAAGGTATGGTTCATGTCTGATAATTCTTTGTTGATGTTTTTGTCCAGTTGATCTATTTGTGATAGTGGGATATTAAGGTCTCCCACTATAATTGTATTGATGTTTATCTGACCTCTTATACCCAGTAGAGTTTGTGTTATAAAGTTGTGTGCATCAGTGCTATACATTTATATATAATTATATATAATTGTATATATTATTTATAATTATCAAATATAATTTATAATTATTTATAATTTTTAACTATTAGAATTTTTATATAATTATTATAATATATAATTATTATCTCTTCCTATTGAATTATCATTTTAACCAATATATATTGACATTCTCTACCTCTCTGATCAGTTTTGGCTCTCGTTATTCTTTTTCTGAAAATAAAGTAACTGCTCTTGCTAGTTTTCAGGTTCCTGTTGCTAAGAATATTGATTTCCATACTTGGATTTTTAGACTATGAATTTCTTTTTAGATTTCACATGTTTGTTTTATATAGCATACCACTGAGTTTTGTTTTTTGATCCAATTTGACAATCTGCATGTTTTGACTGGGGATTTGAGACTATTCATATTCAGAGTTATTACTCAAGGGCATTGACTTATTCATTTCATTGCATTATTTTTCTGTTACTGATTCCTTTTGCCCCTCAGCTTAAGTTCTCACCTTATCTAATGTATTCATTCCACTAGACCTTTTGACATTCTTGGGCTCCATTGTCTTTGCCTAGGGTAGCCTCAGTAATTTTTTTTTTCTTTTGAGTGCTACTTTTGTGGTCATGATGTCCTCTTTGTCATGGAAAGGTCTTATTTCTCCATCAATTTTGAAAAGATAGCTTTTCAGGATATATTTGTCTGGACTGTAAGTTATTGAAGAGCTTGAAGTGCTTTACTCCCAACTTTCTTGGACTTCAAGGTTTGTTTTTAGAAATGTACTATCATTTTAATGATTTTACCTTCATAAGTGATTTGTTACTTTTATCTATAACTTTTAAGAGGAATTTTGACTGGGACTGTCATGAACTTCTCTTATGATTGTGGCTACTTGGGGTTTTCTATGCCTTGCTTATCTATATGTTAAATTTCTTCCCTGTATTTAGAAAGTTTTCAGCTATCATTTTCTGTAAACAGGTTTTTATGCCATTTGTACTGTCTTCTGATTTTTCACTGATTTCAATTAATCTTATATTAGTCTGGTTTGCATAATCTAGAGCCATTGGATCCATTTCCTATGTTTTCTTGTTGTATGTAAGGTATCTTTGAGTATATGATCACCTGCATCAGTCCCATCTTCTAGTTCTAACATTTCGTCCTTACAATGGCCAATTCTGCCCATACTGTCAGTAGAAATTTTTATCTTCTGAATTTCTATTTGGGACTTTTTCATGAACTCTATTTCTTCATTAAATTGGTGGTTCATGTTTGTATCATTTTGTTTAGCTCAGCTGCCATTATATCAATGTCTTCTGTAAACTCACCGATCATTTTGTTTAGTCTTTTATCAGTTTAGTTATTTTTGAGTTTGCTGTGCACCTTATTAATCTGGGTTTTTATCTTTTCTTTTATCACTTCATATAATTTAGCTGTTTGTCTTTTAATTTCCAGCATATCAATGGTCCATGATTCACTTTGTGGGAATTGGGAATTTTGAGAGGTATTTTGTTGATCTTCTCATGTTTCTATTGAGTTTGTGTGTGTGTGTGTGTATTGGTTTGATCCTGTGTTCCCCCAAGGCCTCATGTAATTTGGACAGGGTTGAGTCTGGCATTTGTGATTGGTTTGTTGTCTGGTGCTGGGATTGGTGATGTGAGTGTTGCACCCACCCAGGGGTGGAGCCAACATACAGTGTAAGGAAAGCCTGTCTTTCTCATGCTCTCTCTCTCTCTTTCACCGGTTGCTATTTGGTGGCTGCCATGAATGGTGGCCCCACCATGCCACGCTGCCTGGAGCCAACTGAGTATGAACTGAAACTCCAGAGAACTGTTAAAAATAAACCTTTCCTTCCCTAATTTTGAGCATCAGGTATTTTGTATCAGCAGCAAGTGAAAAGTAACTAAGACAGTCTTAGAGTTGATTATGGTGGAAAGACCTTGTTGTTGTATTGAGATGATTTTAGTTAGTATCTGCCTTGCAAGGATGAATCTTAGGAGTGGCTGACTATAGGATTTGCTTCATTCTAAGACCACTTATGTTAATTTAAGGAGGAGAAGTTGCACTTTAATTGGACCAGCACCCAATTCTCTAGAAACAAACCACAATATTGTTGATGACACAAATACAAACCAAATACTGTATACAGTAAAATCCAATTAATAGCAACAACTACGGCAATAATAACAAAACCTGCAACAATAATTATCGGGGACCTGGCCTAGATCCCCAATCTTCTGAATGAGTGTACGGTGAGGGCTTAAATAAATGAGACAAGTTGTATGATTTTAGGGCTCCGGGGGATCAAAACCCCTGCAGAGTTCTTGACTCTGCAGCTATCATGAGGGCTAAGACAAAGAGCTTCTCTGGATCACCCGTATATATTTTCAAATAGACAAAGAGAGGGGATACTGAGGGAGGTGCTGAGGGTGGTGCCAGAACTGAGCAGGACTTGGGAGTTACTTTAAGGACATCTCCAAGGAGGAAGGAATGCCATGAATGGAGAACTATGTTATCTCCAAAATGGCCTTTGTAATGGGACTGTGATGCCTTGCAGAGTAAGATGCTTGCAGGGCAGTCTCTATTAACATAATTGATTATGGAGCCAATATGTACTCAGCTGTAACCTTTTTTACCTTGCCTTTTGAGGTATCTCTGACCTCATTGGCCACTACAGGCCTCAGTCAGGACAGTGATTCATAGAATTTCCTTACTATGAATCAGCTCCTATCGCCAGGCAAGGGGCCTAGGCCTAGCACAGGCTCACAGATAAATAAAATGCCAATTAGTAAATTTTAAATCCTGCTCAGAACTGCTTTGTATCGGTCTCCAACAAATAATAGAGCCAAAAACAAATTGGATATTTACATACCATAAGAAACATATCACAGTAGCACCCATAACAATAGAAAACAGGTCTGTAATTATAACAGACATAAATACAAATCAAATTTTGATATACAGTAAATATTTGCTAAATGCAATAACTATTCCACCATTAAAAATAGAATTCAACAGTAATATCACACAGTCTAGTAAATATATAAAGATTAATAAAGCTTAACAATAATACAGTATGAGTAAAGATGGAGAGGGCAGAAAAGGAGAATATGAAAGAAATTTTAAAAATATAGAAAAGAAAGAGAAGGAAAAAATAAAAATGAGATAAATGATCCAATTGAGGAGTAAAATAGAAATTAATGAAATTAGGTAAAAGTAACAGAAAAAGAAAAACAAGAAAAAGAAGTAAAGAGAAAGTAAAATAAAGAATAAATAAAGAAACATCCTAAGTCCCAAAACCCAATGAAGAAAAACAGAAATGAGACCAAAAATAATTGTGAGTAGTTTTTTCCAAGGTTAGCAGTATTGGAACCTACTATATACTAGGTGAGATAATGAATCACTATTAAGATTTTCCTTCCACACTCACATGTTTGTCTGTGAATTCTGAATCCTGCTCCACTTTTCCTGATGGGTATGGTTGGCTATAGCATCTGCCCTAGGGCTGTATTCATCCTGGTCACTCCCAGTTTCTTGTCCCACTGTGTGCCCCAAGTCATGTTTTTTCTCCATTTAGTTTTATGACTTGTGGATTTGTAAGATATCCCTCCCTGCTCCAGAGGAGCCCCAGTCTATGTGTGTCAGGCTTTGGTGACCAACCAAGCTGAGACTTATTCCTGATCACATTGGCAAATGAAGAAAGCAAGCAGACCACTGAGCTCTGTGTTAGACATAAGCATGGTGGTGGGGGGTGCATATCAAGTAGTCTTCTGGACTTAATACCAGCATTTTCAGGCCCAACCCCTTCTGAAAGACACACTTCTTGCCATGGAGGGTAGAATTCCAGTGACATTCCTAGTCTAAATTTAAAATTCTCAGGGGGGTCTATGTCTAGTTGCACCTTCTGCATGATTGACTCTGTGGCTGTTTCCCACTCATTGTGTTAGGGTGGCCTCACAAACTCAGTGAAATTGTTTTTCATTACAGTCTTAAACAATTAGTCCCTTCCTAAAATGGCTCTTGATTAAAAATTCTCAAGTATGGCAGGTGCTGCACTGGATTTTGTGAAGGACAGCCGTATTCCCCTCCCAGACCCAAGTACAATTGTGTTTACTTATGAGCAGTGCAGGCTGTTTAGAGGTGACATCCCTAAATTGGCTTTCAATTTAATTAGTGAGTCTGGCCAAGGCTAAGTACATATTTTCAAGAAAGCAGATGGTTGATGACGGACTAGCATGGTTTGTTATCAATGGCCATGGTTGAGTTCAGATAGATGAGCTGTGATATCATGGGGCTAACATATGAGATAACATCTCCACTGAGGCCTGCATGACTCCAGAGAAAAACTCCTTCCCAAAACTGGCTGCAAAGCAGGTTACTCATTAATCGTAATCTAAATCTGTCTGTTCCTGTCCCTTCCACAAGAATGTTTTATTCCCTCTATTACAAGTCTTGCCAGACTTGCCACTTGTCTAGCACAGCCAGCTGCAATCCCCTCACCATCTTGCTCTGTGAGTAAATACAAAGGTTTTAGCCCTTTTGTTCTCCAAGAATAACTGGTCATCCAAGATCCCTGCTGTGCCTCTATTTTGTCTCTTGGTCTTTCTTCCTGATATGCACCATAACTCTGGGCAGGAGACTGTCCACTGCAGGGGTCTCGATAAACTTCTTTTCTAATTCTACCTGCTTTGTTGAAGGAGTGCTACGGTTTGAGTCTGGATGTTCCCCGCCCAAAGCCTCCTGCAGTCATGGAGGAAGGCTTCTAGAGTTTGTGAATGGCTCATGATCCAATGCTGGGATTATGGGTGTAAGTGACATACCCAACTGGGTGTGGCCTACATATAATATAAGGAACACAAAGAGTCTTCTCTCCATGTTCCTCCCCTTTTGCTCTTGTTGTTTGTGCTGTTTTGCACTTCCATGAACTGTTGCCCTCTGCCTTGTGCTGCTTTGCCTTGGAACCAATTGATTATGGGCTGAAACCTCAACAAACTATGAGTTAAATAAACCTTCCTTCCTTAAATTTGGGTGTCAGGTATTTTGTCTCAGCAATGAGAGAAAAGTGACCAAGACAGAATTTGGTACCAGTGGAGTAGGGTCATTACTATAACTATACCTGACCATGTGGTTCAAAAGCCTTTGGGAATGGCTTGTGGGAAGAGTTTACAAAGGTTTGGAGTTGTTGCCTGAAAGCATAGACCTAGAACATCTTTGGATGTTCTGTATGGGAGATTCTGGTCAGAGCTTAGAAGACCAGAAAAACAGTAAAGACCAGGCTCAGGAGGTTTCCACTGGGAAGAAGGATTGCATTGGTTGTTGGACTCCACACAATGTATGTTATGACTTGGCAGAAAGTTTTTCTGCATTTTGCTTATGTCCAGAGACTTTACCTGAGACTGAGATTAAGGGCAGTGGACTAATTAATCTGGCAGAAGAAATTTCAAGGCTGTCAGACTTATGCTGTGAACCAAGAGCAACGAGCCCAGTAGAATGATTTAAAATGTTGTGAGTTTGGCCAGAAAGAAAACTCCAGCAAACCTGTGAACTGTAAAGATAGAGCCGAGATTTTGATTGTTGAAAAGAAATAGAATAGAAAAGATGGCCTGGGGGCATCCCAGAAAGCAGCAGGTCTCCACCCTTTGCAACCTCAAAATTACAAAAGTGAAAGACTTTGCTTTGAGGAGAAAGCCACAGAGCACCATGTTCCAGAATAGTGACAGCCACACTATGCTCCATAATGGTGGAGGAGGCCACACAATGTTTCAAAATGGCAGTGGCCACACCAGGTTCTAGAATGGTGGTGGCATGGAGAATCAGGTTCAAAGTGCTCAGTGATCCAGGCACTCAGCCCCTACAGCCAAGAGAGAAGAAAGCCAGGCTACTGGCTTTAGGCCCTGGTTTTAGGCCCATGTAGAATGCAAGAGTTCTGAGGTTAAGGCAGCTTCCACCTCAATTTCAGAAGGCCCAGGAGGCCAGGCAATGTGCCCCTGAGAGGGTAGTATGTAAAGTTGTTATTATAAAGCCAAAGGTGCAGTGGAGAACCCAGAAGTTTAGAAAAGCCAGGAGCATGGATCACCTAGAGAAATCTGCGAGGGTGTAGAACCAACCCAAGAGACAAACCATGGGAGCTACAACCACTGGAAGTGCTACAGAGGTGGAGCCATGCAAGCCTTTTGGAGCTCACAATTTGCCACAGATTACTTCAGATGTTCCACATGAAACCACAGGACTTAATGTTTGCCCTGCTGGATTTTGGACTTCCTTTGGTACCAATACTTTGTATCCCCCTGCTTGTACCCTTTGGAATGGAGATTTTTATCTTGTGCTATTGCATGTTGGAAGTGTTTAACTATCTTTTATTTGTGCAGGAGCTCTCAGCTGAGAATTTGCCTTAAATCTCGGAGGAGACTTTGGACTTCCAGCAATGCTGAAACTTTAGGACTCTGGCAACTCTTGGAGATGAATGACCTGTCTTTTGCATAAAGGATGTGCATGATTCTTTGGGGGGGAGGTCAAGGGCAGAATGTTGTGGTTTAAGTCTAGATGTCCCCCAGTGCCTCATGCAGTCAGGGAGGCAGGCTTTAGAGGTTGTGAATTACTCATGGTCTAGTGCTGGGATTATGAGTGTGAGTGCCACACCCACTGGATATGGCCTACATATAATATAAGGGACAAAAAGAATCTTCTCTCCATGTTCCTTCCCTTTTGCTCTTGTTGTTTGTGCTGTTTTCTCCTGCCATGATCTTGTTGCTCTCTGCATGTGCCACTCTACTTTGGAGCCAATTGATTATGGACTGAAACCTCCATGAACTGTGAGCTAAATAAACCTTTCCTTCCTTAACTTTGGGTGTTGGGTGTTTTGTCTTGGCAATGAGAGAAAAGTAACCAAGACAAGGAGTTACTTTCAGAGTAAAACCCTACACTGTTTTGCAGTTTTCAACAACTGTGAGCTTCTCTTGGGGCTAGAACAGCCAGCCTGATCTGTTGTTCCTGTCTGGAGAATCCTGCCCTTGCTAGACTTATCATGTGTTAGAGAAGAAAGGTCCTCCTTCCCAGAAGTTGGAGTTAGCTTTCCATGCTCCTTCATTCTTTTCTCTATATTGTGCTGTTTCCTCAATTTCTCTGTAGTTTTAGTTTTCCTGTCATCTCCCTCTCAATTCCCAGACGTCTACACTTTTTCTTCACTAAGCTCTTATTTTCTTGTTGTCTCAATTCCAGGTCCCAGAGAGGCTGTATGTTGCTGCCAGTCTTTACTCTGTCATTTTTAATCTCCTGTCTTCTTCAATTTCCTTCATTTAATGTGTTGTAGTTTTCAGTGTATGGATCATTTTCCTTGGTTAAATTTATACCAAAGTATTTTTATGCTATTGTAACTGGAATGTTTTCATTTTATTTTTGGATAGGTCATTGTTAGTGTCTAGCAATACAACTTATTTTTGTGTGTTAGTTACGTGTTTTATAATTTTACTGTTGGCTTATTCTAAACAGCACTTGGTAGCAAATTTATTTTTTATATTTAAATATCATATGTACAGGTTGGGGATTTATCTCAGTGTCATAAGCACCTGCCTGGCAAGCACGAGGTCGTGAGTTCGATCCCCAGTACCAAAAAAAAAAAAAAAAATCATATACAGGGGTAATTTTATTTTTTCTTTCCAATATAAATACCTGTTTTTATTTCCCTTGCCTAATTACTCTGACCAGGAGTTTAGTATCATGTTGAAATAGCAAGAGTGGGCTTTCTTTTTCGATTCCTAATGCAATGAATAAAATATTAGCTGTGGTTTTGTAATATATGGCAATTATTTTATTAAGGTACATTCTCCCTTATTTTGTTAAGGTATATTCTTTTATGTTGAGGTTCATCTATGTATCTACTGAGGCAACTATTTTATTTTTTTCTTCATTCTGTTGATGTAGTATATCATATATATTGATTTATGTTTGTTGAATCTTCCCTGCATACTGGTGATAAATCCTGTTTGAGCTTGATAATACTTTAAATGTGTACTTGAATCCAGTTTGTTGGCATATTTTTGAGAATTTTTGCACCAATAGTCATAAAGAATACTGATTACACTTTTGTTTTATTGTTGCTGTTGCTCTTTGTTTTTGCAATATCCTTGTGTGGCTTTGGTCTTGAATTGATGCTGATCTTTCCTTTAGTTGTTTGCAAAAATTTGAAGTAGATTAGTATTAATTCTTTTTCAGATGAAATCATTATTGATGCAGTCACGCCCTAAGCTTTTATTAGACAGGAGATTTTTTTTTATCACCTATTCAACCTCCTTACTTATTCATTCATCTCTTCTTAATTTCTTTTTCTCCATGACTCAGTCTTACTAGCTTATAAATTTATTTATAGAAGTTACTTCCAAGTTATCTTTTTTTGTTTCATTTTTGTTTTTGAGACAGGGTCTCACTATGTAATTCAAGTTGACCTTGAACTCACTGTGTAACTAATGCTGGTCTCTAGTTCACAGTAATCCTCCTGCCTCAGCCTCCTGAGAACTGGGATTACAGGTATGTGCCACCTGTAATCCCAGCCTAGTGAATACTGTATTTGTAACTTTACATTGGATGCAGCTAGCATTTCATCCAGTCTGTTCTGCCTACTTTTAGGAAAGAAATGCCTTCATCAGTCAGTCCAGTTAGAGGTCCTGAGGTTCTCTAAGACATTTGTTATTGTTCTGCCTGCTCCACACCTCTTGCTTTCTTTTTCTTTGCTCAGGTTTGGGGAAAGGAATTCTTGCCCTGTATTTTCTAAAAAGTCAGGTTTGGTGCTGAGAATCTCCCACTTGTTTTCCCTAGGGTAACACCTGAAATAATCAAGTTTGTGTACTTTGTTCCAATCCTGTAGTGTCAAGTCACCTGTACAAGATGCTTGCTTTCCAGTCCTAGGCTTTATGTGTAAGGAGCAGACATAGAAGAAGAGAACAAGGCACAATAAGTGGAGTCTCCATCAGCCAGTTGGGATTAGTTTACACATGAACTAGTCCGAAGTGCTCATGAACTGGCTTCCTGATGGAGACTACACAGTGGTTAGTAGAATCTGTGACCTCTCTTCTCTATGCTACCTCTTCCCACCTTTCAGCTATGCTCAGTAATAAAAGTGAGAAGAGAAACAAGTGGAATTTTTAGTGACAGCATCTACATGACTGGTGGAACCAGCTGATCATTGTGTTCTTACTTCTCCCACAGACAAAATTATGAACAGAAGGAGAGGTTCTTGGCAGTTATCTTTGCTTTCTTAGGGAGGGGAGACCCAGGTAAAGTGATGTTGTCCCTCTTACCTCTTCAATGTGTCAAACCTCAGATATTTTGCCCAAGATATTTTGCAACTTTGTTGCACTTCAAGACTCCCACAAAGTTACTTTCATCTGTGAGTTTGCACAACTGTTTCTGTGAGAGTCAATGCTAGAAAGTCCTTTTCTAAAACCAACTTGCTCATAAAACTCCCATCATTTTCATTACTGTTGCTAATTGCTATTACTTTACCAAATAGGTATTAAATTCCCATTCTTAGAACAATCCTACTAGAAATGATTGATCTACCCAGAAATCTAGATTTTAGCCCATCCAAGGACCAAAATATATCTTTAACTGCCCAAGATAGTCCTCATTTACATCTTTTTCTGCAAGATACATTTTTCAACCAAATGTGTCATTTATTTTATTTTTCCCAACATAATTTCTCTTGAACCTTTTACAATCATTCCAGAATTTTGCCTAGCAAATAATAGCAAGTTTAGGAGCATTAAATGACTCAAAACATAATCACATTTAATTTTTCTTACAAAAATTCTACTCAACTACATTAATAAGCGCTGGGGAAGCCCACATTAGTATATACCAAATTAAATAATTCAAAGTTCACTGCTTTCTTTGTGAAGTCCCTGTTTTCCTCCTCTTTGCACAGTATTTTTTAAGAACATTTCCTCTCCCCACCCACCAGCAAAATTCTAAACTCTTTTATTCTTATTCTTACAGTAATTTTTATTTCTATTATAACATACATGAAGTTTTTTTTTATTTTTTCCTACCTTCACCCTCAGCCTTGTACTCCAAAACAAATCACTAAATATTGATTAAATGACTAAATGATTGAACGAATATTAAATACTGAATAAAAGTTCATAAAAATTGAGTTCATAGTAACCAGTTCTGCTGTTAGCTATGGGGACTTAAGTCTTCCTGAAACCCTAAAACTAACTGGTTTCTGCTACCTGTTACTTTACTTTGCAGATTCCACACCCTACTTTAATTTGACTCCCTCCTTGCCTAATCATAGTCCCAACTGAAGTTTCCATTCTACCTCAAAAGATTCCTGATCACAGTTCTTCCAAGCAGGCTGTAATTCTGTGATAGCATTCTTATCTCCTAGGTAGGAATGTTATGCTTTCCCTTCAGTAAAGCATAAGTAAAGCTGGCTTCTGGGTTAACACAAGGAGAAGCTTAGACCAACTCAGAAGCAATAGAAATGAATACCTACTATGCATGCTATGGAATCATTTTATCAGAAAAACATGAAGTCTCACTTTTTCAGTGCTTTGGGGACTCGGGATGCTCCATATTTTGAATGCAAGGGCTGCGGCTCTGGATGTGGGACCCATAGCTGTGACAAGAAAAATGCTAAATATCCCCTATGCTCTTGAAAAACATTATTCTCAACAATGACTTTCCTTTCTTCTTTTCCTTCCTCAGAAAAACAAACAGAACAAAACAAAACAAGAAAATGACACATTTCCCTGAGGTTAAGGACATGAACTAGGAACTCTACTTTTCTTAGCATATCGATTCCCTATTTTTTTCTTTCAAAGAAAAATAAGGATGCTTTATGTAGTCACATTCTATTTTACATTACTTTGAATATTGTAACAGTATTTTTCAGATGGCAATTATATAAATAAATCTTTGTGTCCTTGAACCAAACACTGGCATTTAGAGAGGCAGAAAGTAAACAGACCCAAGGGTTTTGAATCCCACTGACAGGTCCTTACAGAAGCATGGAGGTGGGTGTCGAGGTTTCCTCTTCAGGAGCACAGCAGAGATATGTCAGAGAGTCATGCTTTCTTTATCCTTCCCAACCCTGAATGACACACTTTTAGTACCCTCTGTACCTCCTAACACTCTCATCTAGAATTTAGAAGATGCTATCTCCTATTACATTGTTTATCTTTATTTACTATGTATTTACTAGCTAAACTTTAAATATTTCAAAAATTATTCTTTTGTATTCTGCAGACTTTACATACTACCTTCTCCATGATAACACAATTATATTCAAAAATCTATATTGACAATGCACTTTAATTTCATTTCAACAAATATTTACTGAGGTGCTAAGTTATACTTTGAAATCATCAAGGAATTTAGAACCCTCTGGTAGATGTAAACAATTGTACAAAGTGGAATAAAATAAGTTCATAACAAAAGTATAAGGTTATAGGAAATTTTAAAAAGGAGAAATGCTATTAGCTCTTGTAGTTGAAATTACTCTTTCCAAAAAGTATAGTACTATTTAATACATTATCATGTTGATAATTGGTTACAATAACAATTCATTTTTACTTTTTCCAAATATTAACTTCCACTGTGAATGTTTGTTTTTCCTTTCTATTATCCTTATTTAGCTGGAAAGGCCTCTATAAAATTCTTTTCTCTAACTCAGAAATTATCACATGCACATTCCAAATTAAACATATGCAACCAATAGAAACAGGATAAAGACGTATGTCAAAAAACCAAAAACCTGCAGATGAGTATCTATAAGCTCACTTAAAAAAATGGAAATAAAGGCTGGCCTTTCTTCTTCCTTTCAAATGTCCTCACAATTTGCAAAGAAGAACTTGTTTTCTGCTCCCATTGGAAAATGTTCCTTGGCTAAGCAAACTTCACACAAGTAACAATTTATTATTGAGAGATGCAATAATGTGATTTTTTTAGACATAATATTGTAGAAACTCTGGAGCATGAACAACATAGGTGGTTCAAACTCAGAAAAGACATCAGAGTGAGGCATGCAGCTATACTTGAAGTGGAATCTAGAAGAGAAGGCAAAAATAGATAAAGGAAGATCAGAGGAGGAAGCAATCTGGATCCTAACACAGTATGTATATAGGCTTAGAGCCAATTTTCTAAGTCTTATTGAATCATGATCGACATTTTCAGAAAAAAATTGTACCACTTTGCTTAAGTCTCCATTTTGTACATTTTATTCTCAAGGGTTCATTTTCCATGAATGATTTACAGATTTTAGCACTTTCATTGTAATTTCCATAGTAGGTATAATTTTTATATGCAAACATGTATTGATCTTCCTCAAAATCAATTCTTATTTTGTAAAAGTCTTCACTTCCATTTTTCCTTCAGTGCTATTACTTCTGTACCATCTCCGGCTGCTTCTTTATATAATAAAATGGAGTCATTGTTTTTCATACCTGATATATTTTGTATCAAGCATACATATAGGATGCTCATATGTTTCAAGTAAAAAAACCAAATGGTTAGGGCTTCATTAAGAACATTTGTTTTAAATTATAAAATTTTTCCACAAAATGTCTTAATAATATAAAAGTTGAATGACATTTATTTATAAAACAGAAGTTGCTTTTGCTGAAGAACAAAGTTGTATGAAAGCAAATGCGTATTTCAGCAAAAATGTGTGCATATCAGGTATAATAATATTGCCTTTGATTTTGTTTTTATATGTCAAAATAGATGTACCATTTTTTTCCTGTTCATACTTGCCTAAAATCAAGTAAATCAGTAATATTTAATTCTTCTTAAATATTCTTCAACATTTCTTGAAAAGGGTCATTTGGATTATCAAGAAATAGCTTACTCCTTTGGCTCTTGATAATTGTTTTGATATATAGATTCATTAATCAATACAGATCCCCATTGTATTCTTAGTATTTAACAGAAAGATACTGAGATTATACCTTTTCTTTATGTTTGAAATAATATTCCCAAAACTTAATCTTACAATACACTTACATATTTTATACTTTTAGAAATGTTGGCTTAGTCAAAGTTCTTCAGAGAAACAAATGATATACTAGTGGTAAATAGAAGATAGACAGACAGACAGATGCAGGTATTACGTGGAGTTGGGTCATGTGGTTACAGAAACAGAGAAGTCCCACAATTTGCTATCTGCAATGTGGAGACCCAGGAAAGCTGATGGTAAAATTTCAGGCTGAGAACCAGGCTTGAGAACCAGGAAGATGAATCTCCCAGCTTAAAAAGGCAGGCAGAAAGGAAATGAGTCTTCTTTTATTTTCCTTTTTGTTCTATTTAGGTCCTCAATGGATTGAATAAGGTCCATCTATTAAGATGGGGGAGGGCCATCTGCTTAACAAATTCACCTAGTCATGTGTGAATTTTATCCACAGATGCACCCAGAAATAATATTTAATATAGGCATCTCTCTGGCACCATGATGTTGGCACCTAAAATTAATAATTTCATCATCTATTTAGAAGAGCACTGTCCATGCTATCCATATTCTCATTCAAGATGGAAAAAATGTTAAAAATCTTTCACACAGATCTTCTTTCCTTAACTTCCTATATTACCTTACAGAAATCATTCATATGTCAATTCCTTTAAATGAATATTACAGCTAATTATTTGGACTAAAGAAACAATTAAAACCCAACTTCTGCCCTCACAAAAGTTTCACAAGAGACAATGAAACAGAATATATCTAACTAAGCTACTTCACATAGAAAATAAATTTAGATGCTAGACTTCTTCTGCATCCTGCTTTTTAAAAAATAATAAAGTTACAGTGAGAAGGTCATCAATAACATTTTACACAATTTATTACAGATCTTAGAAAAGAATACATCCATACCATCTGGATCTAAATGCCTCCTGAGAACAGATACTAATTCTGACTCCATGCAATAATAACTCTTAGAGTAGACATTCAGGTTTCAGACAAAATCTTTCTTCTGTTAACTAGAGAAACTTCAGACTCATTCCATTGTAAGAAACTAGGCCTTTGTAATGTCACAAAAGAGTGGCTAACTCTGTTGGTCGCAAGAAATATTGACCCCTAAACTAAGAAACCAGGTAACTAAATGGAGATTTAGTGATCTTAGATTATATTTGTTCCCATATTTCAATGCTGAAAACATAAGATTGACATACAAATTTTTCATGGATTTTGACACTACGCTTTTTACATATCATATAATATTGAGAACAGGGTATTTCAGCTGGACACCTACTATGTTTTAATATGACTCACGATGAACACTTGCAATAGAAATAATAAAAAAAACCCTTGCTTTAGAAACATATGTGTATCATATTGAGAAAGGAAAAGGAATGCTCAATTTGACTTTCTTTCTATATTACAAAGTTATTTCCCAAATCGCTTTTGTGACATACTGTCTACATTATCAGATGCTGTTAGGTTGACATTGTCTGACATGTCTAAGTCTATCAATAACTATGCTGTTAATGCCTGATTCCCAGGGTACTTTAGTTCCTAGCCCTAAATATGAATATTATTCATAAGAGTGTTTTACTAAAAAATCAATAATTATGTGCATATTAAAGTTGCATTATTGCTGTCATTAACAGTGTCCTTTCTCTGGCCACAGTTTACATTCTACTGCTTAGGCTGCCATAGATGGTAAACATTTCATTAATAGCACTTAGAATGTCCATGTATGATCTCATATCCCCAAGAGTGTACATGTGAGTTGTAGGGAACCTGTTTAGTGTTAGGGTAAGTATATATTTGCTCTGGTTTTCATTGTAGTTCCATTGTAGGTGTCACAAGCCCTACTGTTAAATATGTTTTGCCCACTTAAAAACTGCTTTGTGGAGATGGCATGTCTTAACTGTTCCCAAGACAATGAATAATACACTGCCGTGATAGGTCTTCAGTTGAACTAATAAGCAGACAAGTTGCAGCCTGGCTTCAGCAGATTTTAAAGCACTAATGAAACACTATATTAAAATTTTAAAAAACTTGTTATCAAGGGAAGTAAAATAATATTCCAGAAGAGCCTTCTTGTGTTTTAGTTTTACAAATAAAAATAGACAGAAAATAACATTGCTGACTGATTTGAAAGCTTCTGTCACCTATATATAATATATTTTACGTTCAAGAATGGAGAAATATCGGTGCCAAATTTTCCAACACAACTAATTTGTGCATTAAAATTATGCATAAGAAGACAAAATCAGCTAGTTGCCCTTACAAATCAGGCAGTAGTGCATGTAAAACAGGTAATGAAATATTTTGCACTAGCAATTACCTTTCTTGCACCTGTGAGTGCCTGTTTTGCATATGTAAGTAGGTCTCTCTTTATTGCCTTTAATGTTGCCACCTCAGCTTCTTTAGGAAACTTTATGTTTTTATTAAATGTCATTCCAAAACAAAAATGGGGGGTATGTCTATGCCAGGCTTATGTATATATGTGCACATATGAGCCTGTGTGTATGATTTTTAAATAACTGGAAAATTGATGCTAACTTCATTTGATTTTAACTACTGTGCCTTGCAGGGCTGTGTTCAGTGATATAAAATATTTCATTTTGGTTTTATGACATAAATGTCTAAATGTCCTACTGCTGAAATGTATCAATCAAATCAAGAGTTCAAATTTAATATTATCCAGGTGCCAGAATGAGAGGGAAAATGATACTTCAGTTCACAGTCAACTGATACAGAATGTCTTCACAGTCAATAACAGGCTCCTGCATATACCTCTTGTAGATCCATTACTTCAGGGTTCATAAAATGGAATGTGGCACTTCTGACAATGTTGTAGGCTTCCCTCCCCCCCCCCATGTATTTATATATTTTTAAATTGTTACTTGCATGAGCAAGGGAAAATATCAAGTTCACTATTCATAGAATCATTGTAGATAAGCATTATAGGCAATTAAAAACTGTAGTGTTTCAATGACACTTCACAGCTTTTGATAAATTGAAGCAAACCCCCAAATCCATTTTTATAATCCCACTGCATAAAGTAGCTAGTCAGTCTGAAGCTATCAAACTGAATGCGTGAATAGTTCTTACTGGCCTATTATTTATCATTAAATATCCAAGAGTGTGTATGAGACATGATCGCTTCAGCAGACCACACCAGTAGGCACACATCTAGGAAGCAAGATTTCAAGCAAAAGTATCCAATTGGATTTCATTATTTGCCAATTTCGTGGCAAATCACATACTATATTTGTCTATCTTCATTCCCAGCAACTGCATGAGAGAAGTTTATGGTCATGAGTAGATTTTACTTCTAAGAGTGAGGCTATTTTAAAATCAGAAAATAGAAAATCTTTCTCCTTGAGGCCCTGCAAAGAAGATCGAGAAGTTTTGTCATGATTACCCAATGATAAAATTTGTGGGCCCTTTCATGAGGATAAGTTTTGGCATAGATATATGGACATCTATTAGATATGGTGAGGAAGAATGTACAATACTGTGATTCCAAAGCTGATTGCCTCAGGGTACAGTAAACTTGAAACTACCAGACAGCAAAATGGAAGGAAGCAAAAGTAGCAGGCTTTTTTTTTCTGTTCATACTTCATTCTTAGACCAAAAGAAAAGGGTATGCATAGTATGGTCAGCAGGATAAAGAAATAATAATTTTATACACATATAAGGTCATTCTTCTAAACCAGATGTCAGCAAGGTCTTTCTATAAAGGGCAACATAGTACATGCCAGGTTTTTCAGGCCATATGATTTTCTATTGCAACAATACAACTCTACCAGTGTACAAAACACAGCCATAGACAATCTATAAATAAAATGGCCTGTATTCAATAAAATTTTATTTACCAAACAGGTAGTAGACCAGATTTGGCTTTCAGGCTGTAGATTGTGACACCTAGTCTAAATGAAAAATAAAACAAGAACAAGAGCAATTTTACAAATTTGAACAAAAGCTATAAAGTTAACATAACTTTTGCCAATGTCAACTTTTACATCTTCCTTTTTTGGAAGTGTTTGCAGTTACAGTCAGTGTGGGGTCTTTATGTCAGTGTTCTCATTCCTTCACAGCATATCTTTCATTTCAGTTTTCATCATCAGATGAACAATAATGTGTGTGTGCATGTGTCTGTGTGTAAGAAGTAGAAAGGGCAGGATTATTTAATAAGTCACATTATTGTTCAATAGGCAAAAAATAAAAAACAAAGAAACATATGGAAATTCTTGGAAGTATTCGAAACCATAAAAACCATTAATTCATTAATGTATGTATCAATGTAAGAGGCCAGAAAGTTACCACCTTTCCTTCCTTTTGCTTTTTCCGTAAGTGGGATGAAGCAAGGGGGTTGGGGGATGAGAGACAAGAGTTAGAATGACAATCTCTTCCAAGTAACAGGCACTGCACTGTTTTTCATACATTTATTATAGCAAATTCATTTTCACCAAAATTCTTGTGAATTAGACTCTGGATTAACACCAGTTTATACAGAGGAAACTGAGGCTCAGTGGAGGTACAGTAATGGGCTCAAAATCACAGAAGCAAATGAGATGCAAATGCCTGATTAGTATTTATACAGAAAAATGTTACCTAATAGCATAATATGAATTCCTCAATTCAGGTATCAAGTTAAATAATGACAACTGTTGAGCAAAGCAATAAAAGACATATAATTTCTAATTTGAAAAAATCTTGCAAGATATTAACTGTAATTTATCTGTGATGCTCTTTATATCCTGAATTATAAGCATGCCCAGAATATAAGTAGGCCAGGTTTCCTAGGTTTTCTGCTCCAAGATTTCTCACTGATAACCTTCTTGGATTCTATCTACTTAGACCCTCCTAACTATAAACTCTAGCTTCTTTGGAGCCTGTGAACTGTTCTCATGGCTCTAAATATAAGTTCTAGCACATAATAACCACTTTTGGGAAAATAAGAACAGTGTGTGTTTGTGTGTGTGTGTGTATGTGAACACACATGCATGCACATGCACAAATTACCTTAACCACATAATTATTGTGTCCTGCCAATGACTCCTGCTTACAATGCCTATAATGTATGCTGTGTAATATATTTCAAGTTCTTGTCAAGCTGTTTCCCTACTTAAAATATTTTTCTTCTATATTATCTTCTTCATAGACTCAAATCAGTGAATGGATAAACTAAATGTCTCTTTAAATTTCTGCTCAAAATTAATACCACCATTTCTACTCATACTTCATTGTTGAAAGCAAATCACAAGCCAGGCATAGCTCTAATCCCAGCACTCTGAGAGGCTGAGGCAAGAGAATCTCACAGTGAACAATTAATGATAATTTAAATTTTTGAAAAAATAATAATTAAGAGTTAAGGATATAGTTCAGGGTGAAAGCCCTGGATATCACCACCACAAAAGAAAGTGAGTCATATTGACAGAGATGTTTACTCCTCGAGAAGGAGGAAGCACGGCATACCCCTTGGCTGTAGACAGGGATGTGTAACCTTCTCCTGTGCAAAGAGAGAAAGAACATTCAAATCAGCACAAAAACCATCAGAGCAAAGAAACTAAACAGGAAATCTGGAGATACATATGGAAAATTCGATCAGTTTTATTGTCACTGTTATAACCCATACTCCTTGTCACCCTTATTCACTTTCTTCAGAGAATACATTTGCTGTTTCCTAGGGGAAACAACTCCATGTAGTTATTGCTTCTAACTCTAAACCCAAGCACACCAGGATTATGCAGGAATTTGTCCATCCAGGCCAGACAGGTTCTATTTTATCTATAGAGCTATGTGCAGAAAGACAATAAAAAACCTTTATCATCCAAGCACATTCCCCACCCCCAGCCCACACCAGTCACAAGAACAGGAACAAGGAAAACAAATTTTTAAATTTTTTCAGATAGTATATTAATTTTCTAGGGCTAACATACCAAAATAATACCGATTGGGTGGCTTAAACAATTTATTTTCTTACTGATCTAGAGTCGGGACTTCTAAGATCAAGGTCTTGGCTGACTTAGTTTCTCCATGAGGCCTTCTTCCTGGCTTGCATTGGACCAACTTCTGCTGTGTTCAAAATTTTCTCCCTGTGAGAGAAACTTGGGAAACCACATCCTTCAAAATAGTAACCAAAAAAATGAAACACTTAGGAGTCAATCTAACAAAGGAAGTAAAAGATCTCTCCATTGAAAGCTATAGTACTCTGAAAAAGGAGATCAAAGAGGATATCAGAAGATAGATATTCCTTGCTCATGGAAAGGAAGAAATAGTGAAAATGGCCATACTCCCAAAATTAGTATACTGATTTAATGCAATTGCAATCAAAATACCATTAGCATACCTCACAGAACTGGAGAAAACATTCAATCATCCCAATCCCTGACTTGAAATTATACTACAAAGTTACTGTGATAAAATCAGCATGGTACTGGAAAAGAAAAATAGACCTGAAGATCAATAAAACAGAACAGAAGATGCAGACACAACTCCAAACACACTCAACCACCTTATTTTTGACAAAGGGGCCAAATATAGTCACTGGAAGAAATCTTTCTTTAATAAATGTTGCTGGAAAAACTAACTTTCCCCATGCTGAAGACTAAAACTAGATCCATCACGCACTAAATTAAAGTCAAAATAGATCAAAGATCTAAAACAGAAACACCAAATCTACTGGGAGACAAAATAGGTAGCAATATTAAAGACATAAGTATAAGCAGAGACTTCATGAACAGAACTCAGACCACATAAGAAATACTACAAAGAACCAAAAACTAGAATCTCATTAAAGAGATTTTGCACAGCAAAAGAAATCACCAACAGAGTAAAAAGACAACCTACAGAAAGAGAAACAATTATAGTCGGTTGTCCTTCAGACAAAGGACTTATATCTAGAACATATGAAGAACTGAAAAAATCAGACCCTCTGAATTCAAAGACACAGTCCAAAACTGGGCATCTGAGATGCACATGCATTTCTCAGATGAAGAAATACAAATGGCAAATAAATATATAAGAAAATGTTCAACATCACTGGTCATTTGAGAAATGCAAATTAAAACAACACTGAAATTTCACCTCACTCCAGAAAGAATGGCTATCAGCAAGAAATCAACCAATAACAAATGCTGGCTGGACTTCAAAGGAAAAGCAACCCTTTTCCACTGTAGGTGGTAGTGTAGACTGGTACAACCTCTGTGGAAATCCATGTGGGAATTTCTCAAAACACAAGAATTGGAGGTCTCATTCAACCCAGGTATTCCCTTTCTGGGTATCTTCCCAGGAGAATTAAAAACATTATGTTACATCAATATATGTTCACCCCTGTTTATGGCATCACAATTTGTAATAGCTAAATCTTGGGAATAACCCAAATGCCCATCAGCCAAGGAATGGATAAAAACATGTGGTCTTTTTATACAATGGAGTACTACTCAGTCATAAAGAAAGATAAACTTGAGACTTTTATAGGTAAATGGATGCAGCTTGAGCCCATATTCAAAAATGAAATTGAATCAGATCCACACGTGAAACTTTGTATTGTCTCCCTCGTGTAAGAAGCTGAAAGAGTAAATAAAAGTCCAAAATGTGCAATAGATATTGTGAAATGGGAAGAACCTGTTGAAAACGAAAGAGAAATAGGTGGGGGAAAGGAGAAAGGAAGGAAGAGAAAAGGATATTGAAGATAGTCATGATATTAGTTTCTCTTAGTTCATTGTAAAGAAAGATTTGTGCTAATATGGTTTGGACAATTTTTCATGCCTACATCTTATACTCTGAGTAACTATTTTGAAGACAAAATACACAATGTTAATATTGTTGCCTTCCTATTGTTTTGTTTTGAAATTTTGTTTTACTTCTTTTTCCTTTAAAATGAAAAAATCCTCTGTGAAGACTCCTCCCTGGTATCCCTGTGTGTGTCAAAATTTGCTTCTTCGTATAAGGAAAATTGGATTAGGTCTCACCTTCACTCATTTAATTTAATCTTCTCCTCAAAAGCCTTATCTCCAAATAAAGTGACATTTTAAGGTTCTAGGATTAAAGTTTCAACATATAAATTGGGATGTATGTGTTATCAGATGGGATCTGAAAAGTTGCCCTAAAGAGATTGGGATCTCAAGTAGTCCCCAACTGTAGAGTAGGTTTGCCAACTTTCCTTGCCAAAAATTATTTCAGGACACGGTAGTGAGAGACATAAGCAGATTTATTAGGCATAGTTGAAGAACACACTCAAAACAGGTTGTGGGGTCTCAGGGGTGAGGAACATAATGGTGTATGTAGGAGTTTTTGATGTGGTCCTGGAAGTGTCTGGGCTAGGTTGGAATGCAAACCTACATGTGTTTAAAAAGTTTACAGGAAGAGTACTGTTATGGTTTATATTTCTGTGTCCCCTAATAGCCTCCTGAGATCAGAGGCAGGGCTTTTGGAAGGTGATTGGGTTATTGGGGTTTACTGCTAGCTGACTTGCTAGTAGGAGATGGAGTCTGGTTGAAAGAGGCAGGTCACTGGGGGCATGGCCTGAAAGAGTTTATCCTCCCCTGATTATCTCTCTCTTTCTTCTTCTCTTTCTCTCTCTGTCTCTCTGTCTCACTGTCTCTCTCTCTCTCTCCCTCCCTCTCCCTGTCCCTGTCCCTCTCGCTCTCCATCTCTCCCTCCCCTACCCCTCTCGCCATCCCTCCCCCACCTCGTTTTCTGCTCTCCCGGTAGCATAATGTGAGCAGCTTCTCCTTCACCATGTCCCTCTGCCATGCTGCTTCTTTTCGGGAAGTGGTCAACTATCGACTGAAATCTGACCCAAACTAAACCTCTACCTTTAAATTGTGGGTGTGGAGTATTTTGTCCCACCAGTGAGGAAGGTGACTAAGGTATTCCATTAATTGCATTGTTTTTTTGAGACTGGAATATATGAATATATAGTTTCAGAAGAAAAGCACATGCCCAATTTACAGTTTTATTGCATCCTTTAAAACTCTTAGGAACTTAAGAGAAGCATAAAGGGGAAAAAAAACACTCTTACTTGGGTAACTTTATGTGCTAAAATGCAGTTGTTTTTAAAAATACAAATTTTAAATTACAATTTTCCTTGCCTCCTTTCCATCTATCTTTATTTCTTGTACCCTACTTAGGGAGACATGGTTTTGCCTATAACAAGTAGGAAGCACATAGTAATCACTGTTATGAAAGACTGCTTCTGTTTGCACCAGAAGTTTCCTTGATGAGACCCTAATTCTACTCAAAGTGAAGATCAATATTGTCTGTGGCCTCTGAGGCCTACTACCAAGGATTCATTCTACATTTCAACAGGGCTGAGAGGCCTTCCTCAGAAGCTACACAGCTACATGGTTTTTCACTTAGTTTCTCTTTTCTAGAAGTCAGAGACCCATAGTTCTTTTAAATTTAGAATACTAAAAAAAATTTTTATATGTGAGATCATGAATCTATTAGCAGCACATTTCCCAGAAAATCTACCTCTTTCCTTTTGTATATCTTTCATTTTGTTCTTTATTTATATTTTGGTTTTCTCATAAAAGAGAAACCATGAATGTAAACTAGAATAATGTGTTGGTTTTCATACCGAAACTTAGTTTTAAAATATTTTTCTCACATCTACTGTAATTCTACTGCTAGCAAATCTAACTTGATCTATTTCATCATGCCCATAACTTCCTTTTTCTCTTTCTCTCTTTGAATCTCTATTTGTGATAAACAGAATTCTAAGGTGGCTTCTAGATTACCATGCCCTGTTGTGCGTGTTTGGGATCCTACTTTCCCTTTGTAAGTAGAACCCCTTAACTTGCTATCTGGGAAAGGTGAAGAAATTTCTATAGATGTCATTATGGTGCCTACTCAGTTAACTTTGAGTTAAGCAAAAGGGAGATTTTGGGGATGGGCTTGAACTAATCAGGAGAGCCTTAGAAAGGAAGGTCCACAGATCAGACACTTTGAGCAGCAGAAACTGGCACACACCTGATGTTCCCAAAGAGGCAAGTAGTTATGGACTAAACTGATGCATGGAAATTAATTCTACATAATCCTTGAGGTCGATTTTAAACATTGCACGATATCATAGCCCCAGCTAACACCTTGGTCACAATTTTGTGAGACACAGAGCAAAGAATCCTGACTTCTGACACTCAGAAAGTGTGAGAAAAGTAAACGGATATTTTGTTTATTTATTTTTAACCTCTCAAATTAATATATAATTTATATACCATAAAGCAGTGGGTATAGTTTAAGCAAATAAGTTTACAGTAATTTGTCGCATAGCAATAGAAAACCAGTAGACTCTGTTTCACCAAAATGGGAGTTCATTTGAGGCTTTTCCAACTGGATATGGGAGCACAAAATTATTTGTCTTTTGCCCATAGTCAATTAATCTACCTCATAGCTTTTGTTAAACGTTTGATTCTCAAAGGCTATCTTAATGCTATTTCTTATTGACTGGCTTCTAGATACACAGGCTTTTCTAATCTTACAAAGTCTTGCATTCCTGTCCTTTTATTTCTGTTACAAACCAGACAATTTTTTCCTGAACTAATCTCATTCTTGTAGCAATTCACCAAACACAGTCAATGTTAACTAACATATATTTCAAATGTTTTCTTCCCCAATCCCTTCACCTGAGCTGCCAGACAGTACATATATGCTCTGCTTCCCAAATTATTCCTGATGGCAGTTTTGTCAAAGAATCATAGATCAAGGATTACTAAATTTGAAGCCTCCAATCTCTCTTTCTGTCTCTCTCTCTCTCTGTCTCTCTCTCTCTGTCTCTCTCTCTCTGTCTCTCTCTCTCTCTCTCTGCTCTCTCTCTCTCTCTGTCTCTCTTTCTCAAATTAAGTCAATAGAACATGTTCTAGATTTTGGTGATGGCAGTACCCACTTTCGCTGCCAATTTCTGAAGTGACCAGGATTAGGATTGCTCAGGATAGGCTATATCCAAACATCTCAGTGCCTTCATTCAAAAGGAGATTTGGAAATTGGCTTTGGTTTTGCTCACTTAAAATCCAGCATGATTTGAGCAATCTTCCGCTATCTGGTAGTTTTACCATCTAGAACTCATGTATATTAGGATAACCCTGTGAAAAAATAAACACTCTGGACTTAAATGTCATGGTCAGGAAGTTATACACATCACTCAAAGTTCATTGGGTAGACCTAGTTACATGACTCAATCTAACTGGAAAGGAGGTAGACAAAAAAGGAGAGTAGCTAGAAAATTTGGTGATCATAATCTTGGCTCTAAACATACATGCTTTATCTACTTCTCTTGTTAATTGGTCTCATTACTAGATCCACATAAGAATTAAGGAGGAAAACACAGATTTTATAAAAAAGAATCAAAAGGCAAGTATAGCAGAACCAAGGTACAAACAGGAGAAAAAATGGAAAGCCTAAGGGAAAAGGGGAAAATAAGAAGAAGTAGAGAATTGGCTTATCTGGATTTTGTGAAATCCCCTCTGAGGTGAATACACTTTCCTCAGGAATTGAACATCTTTATGTTTCCCAAAGAGTTCCTGTAGTTAGCTAGTTTCCTTCTGCACTGAAGAATTATTGAAAAATTCAAGACATGCTTCACTTCAGCACAGTGATGCAAGGTTAATTTGATGTACTGGTATAAAGTTTTATAGATTGGCCAAAGTATCTGCTATACTTGTGAAGAGTGAGATTGCATGCTGTAGCTGTACAATAGCGTTTATAAGATAATATAAATAACTGCTACAGAGATTTTTTTTATTTAAACACAGTTATGATAAGTATCAAATCAAACTTTCAGCAAATCACAGGGGCTTTATATTTGGACATTTCCATTTAGATAACACCAATTGGAGTTGTCTTTTTCAGTGTTACTCACTTTAATAAACTTTGTCAGAAGAGACCTAAACAAACAAAATCTAGGAGAAAGGGAAAATTAATGAAATACCTTAATGCTTTGTCTGTAAATAAGTGAACCCAAATATTTAATATGTATAAAGTATAACTATTTTCCTGACTCTTTTATTTTTCTTTTTGGCATTGTACAGACAAAGACTAAGTGCTATTACTTCAGTGATAACTATTTATGAAATTAAATGAGAGCATACTTTAATTTTTTTTAAACAGTCATTGTACTGATATTTACAAGGTATAAATTGCAGAAATTCTCATTAGTTGTAGCCATACTTCACTTTCTTTGGTCATGACTGCCTCATCTTTAAGTTTAAAATATCAGTGCCTCTCAAGATTTCTCCCTAAGGGTTTGGGACATCTTTTGTATTAGCCTAAACAAGGCCTTTTCCTCTAAGATTTATGTCCCAAGAAACTATGATTACCTTATTTCACATGACATTTTGCATATGTAAGTAAGGTTAGAAAATTTAAGATTAAGGTAAGAATCCTGCATCAAGTGACCCCAACTGCAGGAACTTGTAAAGAACACTTAAGACATTCTCTTGTTGGAGAAAAGAGGCAAGTCACATAATGTAGAGGAGGAAGTTAACTATTCCAACTGTAAAGAGGATTTGACCCACCATTGCCAAAAGGCAGTCAGGAGCTCATGCCAAAGCATGAGAAAGATTTCAGGAAACCTAGAGCAGCAAAGACAAGGCTCCTGGGTACATTACTTTGACAGCCAATGACCTGAATGAGCTTTAATGTAAACCCTTCCCTGAGCTCAACAGTCAACTACCTCTATTTCAGCCTCATGAAACTTAGAACAGAATACCAAGGACAACCACTCCAGTTCTTTTGACTAGACAACTGTGACATAAGAAATCAGTTCTATTGTCCACCACAGCCATACATTAGTTATAAAGCAATACAAAGTAATACAGTATCTAAAAACAGTCCACAAGACAGGAATATTTTTGATATCTCATAAATTATCAAATAAAAAAGGATGTGAATTTTACATGAATGTTTAGATCCAAATAATATTTTAAATTCTCATTGTTTAAAAATTTATTGGACATCATATTTTAGAATATGACATTTGAAAACTACTGTAGCTTTAAGTAACCAAGGCACTTCCTGTGCCAGACAATATGATGAACTTCAGTTTATAAAACAATTAGATAGTCTTGAAGATACCTCCCAGCCTATCATTTTAATGTGATTATATAAATTAATTTTGAAATATATATAAATTGAAGGAAATGTACAAACACAATATCATCTACTTGCAAAAGAGTAGGGCATGACAAACAGCAGTTTCAGGATAATTTAGGCAAACAATGAAGGAATTTACATTATGCCCCACTTATAAGTAGTGTTTAGCGCCCAAGTATCTTAGCTATGTAAAGGTTGCATTTAGCCAAGATTGTCTGCTCTGAACTACCACCATACATTAGCATGATCCCAGACTGAATCAAACTAGCAATAGTGTTTAATGTTAGATGGATTATCACCAATGTGTTGAAGGTACACATTAGGCAAGTGAATAATAAATTATAATAAATTTTGCTTTAATGTAATGTTAAAATGAAAGCCAAGAAACTTTATGAGCACCAAAATTATCCTTTTCATGTATCCATAGCTATAACTATCTGTATGTAGCATAAGAGAAGAAAAGTCAGTATAAATGAAAAGAAGAAACTTAAGTAGAGTGTATAAATAATGACATGGCATGGCAGTACAAGTTGTAGTAATAACTTATGTAAATCAGTATTCTAACACAAGAAGCACAAAACACAAAGGTTATCTGCACACCAATTTATAACATCCAGATATACAGAACTTGGTATAAATAAAGACGTATCATTCTGCAAATAAGTAATATGTATTATTATGCAATATTATGAATATCTGCATTAGGGTAACTATGATTTATTCAGATAAAGGTCCAAACTATTGATTAAGGTATGTGTGTACTATGAATTCTAGCATTTCCCTGACAACTTCCACTGAAACAGTAGTTCTAATAAAATTATATTATGTTATTAATTTTAAAAGAAAAAAGATATTACAAGCTATGCACAACTCAGGACAACTCACAAAAAGTAGAAATTCCTGCAAATAACTAGGAATTCCAACTTTTTATGAGTGCACATACACAATAAGAATTTACAACAACTGCATCTATGCAGCAAAAAGATTTCTAAGTACCGTAATTGTGAGGTTTTAGCAAATTCATAATCCGCTAAATAAAAGGTAAGAATTTGCACTAAAAAGTTTTCAGAGTTGCATTGCTTTGTCATTTATCCACAAATCAGTATTTTAGAAAAATGAAGAAAGCATCAAATAATTGCTATTATGATAGGTTGGATAAAAGCCAAGGAATTATAAACTATATTACAAAACCTAACAATGAATAATGCCTTGTGTCTAGTCAAATTTACCAGCTTTCTAGATGTTTGCTAGCTTGCTACAGTATCACAAGGTAAATCTCATGTATATGAGAAGTGGGGATGCATGAAATATATAATTGACTCTAATTTACTATAGCTTGGAGTCTTAGTTCATTTCTTATTGTTATAATAAAATACCCAAAGCTAGGTACTTTGTAAGTAAAGGAGTTTTTTTTAGCTTACAACTTTGGAGGCTGAAAGTTCAAGATAAATCAACCCTATCTGCTAAGCTCTGGTGGAAGCCTTCAGTCAAACATGGCAATAGCATCATGGTAGGAGTGAATGTGAGAGAGAAGCTCACATGGTATAACAGGAAGACATAGAGATTCAGGATCGAGGTTCATTCTTTTGGTAACAACCTCTTCTCAGGGGAACTAGTTGTTCTCTGTGAGGACTAAATTAATCCCTCCTGAAAGCAGAACCCTGAAGACATAGTCACCTCCCAGTAAACCCCCTCAACAGCAGCACAGTGGAAATCTACCTTCCAGCACATGAATTCTCAGGTACATACCCAAATTGTATGCATAGTACCTGGCTATACTGTGGAAATTTGAAATAAATAAATAAATAATGTCTGATATTCATGAAGAAGTTTTTGTGAGAAATACCAGATATGCCAAAAAAAAAATTTGTCTTGCTCATACTGAATCATAACATCATATTAAAGAATCTTGGTTTTTTTAAGTAACTTTTTCAAAAATTTCTAAAACTCATTATTGAGTCATGCCAGAAAATTGCCACTTACTAAATAAAAACAGATGACCATACTGTTCAAATGAGTTCAAATGATTACCACTTGAGGGCCGGGGATGTAGTTCAGCAGCACAGTGCCTTCCTGGCAAGTGAGAAGCTCTAGGTTCGAATTTGGGTAACAAAAACAAAAACAAAAATAAAAAAGCAAAAACAAAACAAAAACACTACCACTTGAGTTACAGAGATCCTAATTTTCTAAAGAATCAAGTAAAAATGGGTCTAGAAATCTTACAAATGTAATTGTACAGAATGATTCCCTTTAGAAACATATGAAATGTTAGGTAATGTGTTGTCAAAAAACAGCTAGAATTTTAAATTACACACACAGAGATATAATCAATAACACAGATGCTCTAAGATATGTCTCATGGAATTATCTTAGCCATGTAAATTTATGGGTACGGTCCCACCCTGATTTTTGAATCTCCCAAGCTTTGACATGTAGCAGATTAATGGGTATACTCGTTTGTTAATTACTCACCTGGATTACAGAGCACTGAGAGCAGTTTTGAGATTCTTTCTATATATAAATTACTATAAACATGTGAGCTGTCTTCCTATTTCATGATTACCCTCTTTTCCTGTTTAGTTTTATACACTGGAGATGTGACACAACTGGCATTGACAGTTAAATCAGGCCTTTTTAGAACTTTTGGGTGATATGGGTCTAAAATTATAGTATTCCCCTACTATTTATTTTCTTTTTCTTTCTCTTACTATTCAGAGATTTTTCAACATGTAGTATATTTCCTTATTAATTAAACCAGGTCTATAAATAAATCTTGCTGAGCCTATTGCTACTCTTTCTTGGAAGATGCATTTTCAGAGAAATTCTGACCCATCACAAACTCAGAATCCTAGCATTCAAAAGCATGCTCAGATGAGATCTTGGGTTTTATGGTCCACAAAATAGACTTAAATCATGGCATTTATGTGGGAACATATTATATTCAAAGCCCAATATTTCAACTTTCTTTAAACAGATTATTGTAGTTTAGATCTTAAATGTCCCTCATATGGAAGGGAAAAAGAAAAGATATAAATCTGTATATATGTATATGTAAGATAACTAAAACGAACATACTGCTGAATGTATTAGTTATTTAGAGAGAACAATTGATACTCATATGGTTAGATCAATTTTATATGTCTCTATCTGTTAACGTAAACAACCATTTTGAAGATAACGATACACAATATTGCAACCTTTGTCAAGTTTCCATCATCCTGTTTTGTAAACCTGTAATGTTAGTTTTGTGCATTTACTCTAGTCATTTGTTTGTCTCTTTTGCTTTTTGTCTTTCTTATCTGTGTCTTTTTCCTTTCTTTTAAATAAAAAAAAAATGTCCCCCATAGACACATGTGCTGAAAGTTTGCTCCTCAGCACATGGCTTTACTAGGAGGCAGTAGAGCCTTAAGAGGTAGGGGTTAGCCATGCCCTCAAAAAGGATATTGGGACCCTAGTCTCTCTTTTCTCTCTTTCCTTCCTGGTCTTTAGGAAATGAGTCATTTTTTTCTACCACAGGGTCCCACCATGATGCACTACCTTTCCACAGGCCCAGAAACAAAGGGCTATGGCCTGGAGCACTCAAAACTATGAACCAAAGTAAACCTTTCCTCCCTATAAGCTGATTATCTCAAGTGATTTTTTTCACTGTGGTGGAAAGCTGACTAATACTAACCAATCTGACTTCATGTAACTTAA
>RJWM01023996.1:18549-31420 GCA_004363535.1 Dasyprocta punctata | reverse complement strand
GCACCTCTGTGGTGCCAGGCAAGCCTGGGCGAGTCCCAGAACTACAGTGCCAGGCCTTGCTCCTGGATGGGTGTGGCCACAGCCTGTAGGACCAGGCAAGCAGGCTGCTCCACTCAAGAATGGAGCTCGGGTGCACCCTGAGCTCTGGTGTGGAGAGCCCAAGCTCTCCAAGGCCCTGTAGCTATGCTGGTCAGTCCCTGATAAGCAGCTCTGGGGTCCTGGGCTGGGATGGGCTCAGTACCTCTGTGTCCCGCGAGGATGGCCGGGCATTCCCCTCTTGGGTTGCACTTAGTCGTGGGACCCGGTAGAGATGGATCCTGTGTGCAGATAGTGAGTGAGCCTTCCCAGAGCCTGTGGGTGGAGGCTCCGCCTTACTGGGTGGGGACCAAGTCCTCCCCATCCCAGGCAGCTAGGTGGAGCATACCCCGGAGAGTGGCACCACCTGGACCCAGAGTCTGGCTGCAAGGAGATCAGTGCCTCTATATATGAAAACTATAAATAAAGATCTGCAAGTGAAAATTTGACTATCAGGTTAGCTGAAGGAGACCAAGGAAACCAGATGTTCTCATTTTCCAAACATATCAGATTATAGAAGTTTTCATGTAAATCAATAACTAAATAATGAATGGCCACAGATAAGATAGCTTTTATGAAAAGTATAATCAAATTTTTCATACCAAATCTAATTTTATATTTCACAAAGAGAAAAGTTTGACTTTTACATCCTGGTAGGATTTTGCCAGTATTGAAATATATTATCTTTAAATAATAGGATCAAGTTTTATCCAAGGTGCTAAAGTGCCATTATAATCTCTGTACAAATTTTATATTAGATATTGGAAACTTGAGGTGGCATTGTTCAAATACAATGAGACTTTTTGGGATGGAAATAAGTGACAATTATTTCATGGCATTTCTATAATAAAGAGGACAATGTAAGGAGTCAGAAAATGGCAAAAAAGTATCTGTTGATTCATGTGATAGAGATTTTGAAGGTAGGGAGAACATATGTAGGGAACTACATATCTTCTTGTTGTGGCAACAATATGTGCCCTTGCTATCTCTTTTCCCTTAACCATGGAATTCCTAGTCAACCAAAAAATATTTGGACTGTTGATATTGCTGCAGCAGTATGTATGAATCTTGGTGCTATGAGCATAAGTTTTCATGTATCACTATAGTATAACATCTTTAAATTTTTGGAAATATACACAGAGAAGTATAGTTGGGTCAAATGAAATTACTATTTTTAGATTTGGAACAACTCCTTACTATTTTACATAGTGGCTGTATCAGTTTACAATCCCACCCACAATATAGAAA
The DNA here is from genome assembly GCA_004363535.1 of Dasyprocta punctata. NCBI lineage: Eukaryota > Metazoa > Chordata > Mammalia > Rodentia > Dasyproctidae > Dasyprocta > Dasyprocta punctata. The sequence continues at coordinate 30,097 of RJWM01023996.1, read as the reverse complement.
CACTCCTTTATTCTCACAATCTTGCCAGCTTTTGTTGTTTTATGTATTCTTGACATAGTCATTCTTATTGGGGTAAGGTAGAATCTCAGAGTTTTTAGATTTGAATTTTCTTGATGAGTTAAAGATACCAAAAGTTACTTCAAATACTCATTGTTGATGGAGACTGTTTATCATAAGAAACATCTATTTAAATCATTGCAATTTTTTGAGGACAATTTTTTGACATCTAATCTTTTGAGATGTAGTGTGAATATTTTTCATCTATGAGAAAAAAACTGGCAAAATTTTGTTCCCAGTCTTTAGTTTGTTTCTCAACTCTATTGAGTATTATTATTATTATTTTTTGCTATGTGAAAGATTTTTAAATTAATACAATCTCATTTGTTGGTTCTGGTATTTCATTCTCTATTGGAGTTCTGCCCAAGAAGACCTTGACTTTGCGTATGTTTTCCCTATTTTATCTTACAGCAGTTTCAGTATTTGTAGCCCAGGCTGGTCTCAAACTTACAATGATCCTCCTGCCTCAGCCTCCAGAGTGTTGGGATTACAGGAGTGTGCCACCATGCCCGGTTCTTCCATATTATTAAATTTGTATTTCTGTCCTTAATTTTGAATAGATTTGTTTTGCAAAATTGTCCCATATTTGGCACCAATATATTTGTATTTGTTATCTCTTCCTTGTGAATTGTTACCTTTACCAGTATGTAGTGGTCTCCTTTTTCTCTTTTGTTCAGTTTTTATTTGAATTATACTTTGAAAAAAGTTAAATTATCTATGTCTCCTTGCTTTTAAGGTGTACCTACATTGTTTTACATTCAATCTATGAGTATGTTTTTGGGTGAAGTGTGTCTTACAAAGAACATATATTTGTTTTTCAGCTTTAGATTCAGTCTTCAAGTCTGTGTCTTCTGATTGGGATGTAAGAACACTGACAATGAATATTATTATTCAAAGTTATTTACTAATTTCTGATATTTAATAATTTTCTAGTGTCATTTACTTTATTTTTTTCTTTTGTTTAACTGCTCTTATAGATAGAAATATGCTTTGGGGGACATTTTGATAATGCTGGCCTCAGTGTTTCTGTTTAGGATTCCCCTGCATATTTTTCACAATATTTGTTTGGTGACTATACATTTCTTTAGATTCATTTTATTGTGGGATGTCTTTATTTAACTGACTGTATAGAAAGATAATTTTGGAAGATACAGTGCTCTGAATTTCCCAGTATTCTAAGGGCATGTAAAACTTCAGTTGTACACTTTCTGGACTTTAAAACTTGCATTTTAAATCATCTAGAGTATCTTCTATCAAAATATAATGTCATCTTGATTTTTGAACGTCAGTGAATATCCCAAGAATTTGGCATTTCCCTCATGTTGTGTTACTATTTCCTTCAGCTGTTCATATCTCTTGGCAAAACTTTCTAATAACTTTTAATTTCTAGAATGTATGCACAATTCATTTTATTTATTTATTTATTTTTGTCTTTTTGAGATAGGATCTCGTTATGCAGTTTAGGCTGGCTGTATGCTCACTTTATAGCCCAGGCTGGTCTCAAACTTGCAATGATCCTTCAGCCTCAGGCTCCCAAGTGCTGGGATTACTGGTGTGCACCACCACACCCAGCTACAATTTCTTTTTATAATGTCTAATTCGTTATTAAATTAGTCATTCATATCCCACAAGGTCTTCCTTAAATAATTTACTGCATATTTGTTTCTGTTAAGTTCCTAAATTATATTATTGATTAAATCTTCTCATTACATTTTCCTTAAACTCACAGCATATCTTAATAATTACCTCACTTGTGTTTTGTTATTGTTGTTATTGCTGCTGCTGCTGTTGTTTAGGTCTCAAATTTAGTCTCTTCATGTATTTTAGCTATGTATCTTATTTAGTTCTTTGGAAATTCATCCATTTTAATGCCTGTGAGGTCAGATTTTCAGCAGTTATAAATTTTCAGAGGCATTTGTTTGCCTGAATTTCTCATGAGTTTTGTATGTTTGTTGAACATGGTGGGTTACTTATAACCAAAAGCTCTACTATTTTGGCAGCAGTCACCTCAGTATAGTGGATTTCTTCCTGTGATGAGCCCTTGAATTTGGGCATGAGTCAGTGTGCAAACATCTATTCTACCTATTAAAAGTATTGGGTTCAATTTCTATCACCACCTAAGGAGAGAGTAATTACTCATAATGACAATATTTAAAGACCCAATCATATATCAACACTTAATTTTAAAACTTGTTCAGAATATTTACAACATGTTCAATAACCCAGGAATGTGAAGGAGTAGAAATGGTAAAGTATACACTAAGAAGTACAAAAAGAAACAGTATTATATGGGAAATATATGATAAAATAAAATGATATAATAAAATAAAACAAAAAAGTATAAATGCAAAGTAGGTTTTTATGGTATTAATCTTTTGCCCAGAGAGTAACAGGTAGGGAAATGACACTTGAAAGATAATATGAGGGGGCAGAGAGAATGAAGAGAAAAGAAGGAGATATAAGTGGAAATGGTGGGAAGATTTACTGCTGCTGGAACCAACTCTGTCTCTCCCTCTCTCTCTCTCTCTCTCTCTCTCTATATATATATATATATATATATATATATATATATACATACATAAGTCCAGTTTTAGAAATTTCAAAGAATGATCTTTGTTTATGGGGAACACACAGTTGTATGCAAATCACTTAAATATCAAAATATTTTATTCAAGCCTATACACAGTTGAATATGCACTCAAACCTCATGCATACACATAATGAGTGAAGGATTCTGAAATTGCTTAGGCTGACTCATTCACTGGCAGCAGACAGGTATGAGAAGAGAGCCAATGCTCCACCCAATTCTAGTCCTGTCCTCTTTAGCCAACACAATTCTAGAGTCCCTACTTTCCTCAGGAACCTTGGTATGGCGTTTACTGTGCTTCCTCCAGTGAGTTTTAGCTCCGGGTTCTCTGACCACTGCAAATCCCACAGTATTTTTGTTACACTCTCTGGAAACTCCAGTTCCTTTTTCTTGCTTTTATTGGCTCTGTGTTATTTCAGTAGCCTCTGGGAGTTAAAGAGGAGGTTTTCTCAGTTAGTGCAGGACATTCTTCTTCTCCCACATTGCTTACAGGCCATGATTGCCATGGGTCTCTAAATTTATCTTTAGCTTTTACACTTGTGTCTCTTCATGTCAGAGAGGCATTGATTATGCAGATCTGTCTTTAATGTGTGCAGTGGCTTCTGGCATAAGTACCTCTTAATTTTTTTAGTGTTTCACAGGGTAGCTAAATCTGGACCTGGGCTGGGCTCCATGATCATTAAGCAGGATTTTCATAGGATCTTGGGTTCTGGACTGTGTCTTGGTTTAGAAACTGAAGAGTTCCAGTGTGGCTATAGAACAATGACTTCTGAAATCAGTGTTCAGTTACATGTATTGGCCTACTTCCTTTTGCTATATATTTTGTGAATGGCATATTGTGGATAGGTCTCTAGAATTGGACTAAGGCTCACACTAGAGATTTGGGAATGTTTCTGCTATTATCATCAAAGATTCTGGTAAATTTCCCAGGAGGAAAACCATGTAGCTTCACTGAATTGTAAGCAGTAGCATCTACAGTTACACTGGGTAGGCACCTGGACTTACAGGTGGCTTTCCTTCTCATTCTAGCTTTTACATTTTTATTTCATTTGATCGCTACCCCATTCAAGGTGTGATAGCTAAGTGCCATGTCAACTTGAGTAAGGAACACTAAGCTGTCTAGATTTGCATACTTCTGTGTTTGCCTAGTCAGACTTATTGAAGACAAAAGACACCCTGGTTGTGAGTGGCATCAACCAGTAGGCATGTAGTCTGAATTCAATAAAAAGGGAAAGAAGAAAGTCTCAATGTTGTTTCTTTGGTGGAACTGAAGTCTTAGCCTTCACCTTAGAAATCCATCTCCTGATGTCCAACACAAACTCTTCAGTCTTCCAGTACAGACTCTTCAGATTCCAAGCACAGACACTTCAATTTCTATCAGTGAATCCAGTCAAAGTTTGAAGATGTAGATCTCTGTGTGGAGCCTGTGAAAATGCATATTAGGAAGCAAAAGATTCAGTGATAGAAAGAATAAACTTGAGACATTTCTAGGTATATGAATATACCTAGAGACAATAGTTTTAAGCGAAATAAATAGAACACACAAGTTTAAATATCACATCATTTCTCTTCTGTGATAAACACAAAGGGCAAATGAAAAGCAAAATGAAGGTCAGATATTGCAAAGGATGAAGAACGTATTCAAGTGGGAAGCAAAACCAGGGAAGAGGGATAAGAAAGGATAGGAAGAGAAGGGGGATTAAAAAGAGAATGGGAGGAAAAATTGAGAAAAATAGGTATTGTAAATGAGGAGGGGAAGAAGTTTGAAAAGGGTGGAGGAGAATTTAAGAAGGAATTAAGATATATTATGTACAGATACAAATTCCCTATAAAAAATGTAATCATAATGTATGGCAAACATACCATTTTAAAAAAGAAGTAAAGAAAAACATGAAAAATAAAAGATTACAGTCTTGAGGTGTATTAATGTATCTAAAAATATATCAAGTTTAGTTTTCTTTACATCAGACTACAACTCCATTTTATCAATACCACACTTTTCTTACTCATTTATACATTGATGGGCATATTGACAGTTTCCAGGACTTATCTACTTTATATTTTGCTTCTATAAAAATGGGTACATGTGTATCGCTATGGTAGTTTAATTCTTTTGGGAAGGTTATGAAAAGGGGTATACCTGGGTCAAATGGAACCTCCAATTTTACGGGGTTTTTTTGGGGGGGGAGTTCTCATACTGTTTCCCATAGTGGCTGTACTAATTTACACATTCACCAAAAATGAACAAGGCTTCATCTTTCCCTGAAGCCTCACAAACGTTAATTATTGCTTAATTTCTTGATGATAGTCATTTTTTTCTGGAGTGAGTTGGAATTGTAGTGTTGTTTTAATTTACAATTCTAAAATGGGTAGTAATGGTGAGCATTCTTTCATGTATTTACTGTTAATTTGTACTTCTTCATCTGAGAAGTGCGTGTATGCACTTCGAATGCCCATTTTTGGATTGGGCCTTTTAATTTGGGGAGATCTAATTTTTTGACTTCTTTCTGTTTTCTAGATATTAATACTATTTCTGATGAGTCGCTGGAAATATTTTGTCCCATTCTGTAAGATGTCTCTTCAATCTGTTGGTGGTTTCCTTTGACGTGCAGAAGCTTTTACATTTTGTATGATCCCATTTGTGATTCTTTGTAACATTTCCCGTGCAACAGGAATTTTCAAGTGCTTTTTCTCTTCTGTCTTGCAGTAAATTAAATGTTTCTGTTTTAATATTTAGATATTAGATTTTAATTTCATGCATGGCTAGAGATATGAGTCTAGGTTCAATATTCAGCATGTGGAAAGCCAGTTTTCCCAGCAATATTTATTAGAGACTATCTCTCCTCCAGTGAAGGTGTTTGGCCTTTTTTCAAATACAACTTTATATTCTGTTTTATTTACTCACAAGTCTATTCTTTTGCCATTACCATGCTCTTTTCTTTTTTTATCACTGTGGATTCGTAATGTAGCTTGAAGTCTGAGATTGTGATGTACTCTCTCTTGCCCATGTGTCCCAGCATTAGTTTTGCCATTGTAGGTCTCTTCTGGCTCCACATGAATTTTAGAATTGTTTTCTCTATGTCAGTGGTGAGTGTTACATGTATTTTTATTGAGATTAAGATTTCATTAAATATGTATATGTTTTATAAATATGTACCTTTTCATTACATTGGTTTTGATAATGCATGAACAGAGTATACTTTTCCATTTTCTTATATCTTCTGTAGTCTCATTTTTCATGGTATGGTAGTGTTCATTGTATAAGTATATTTACTTTCTTGGTAAGGTTAATTCCTATGCTACATATTTTATTTTTCTTGGTGCATTTGTGAAAATTGTTTAATTTCCTAATTTCACTGTTGGTAAATTCGTTATTGGTAAAAGGTCTTTTTCTTTTTGGGTTTTTTGAGGTGAGGTCTCACTAGGCAGTTTAGGCTGCCCTTCTGATCACTTTAAAGCCCAGGCTGGCCTCGAACTCACAGTGATCCTCCTGCCTCAGCCTCACAAGTACTGGGATTACAGGAGTATTTTACTTTTTGAATGCTGACTTTTTATCCTGTTTTTGCGTCAAATTTCATTGTTAATTTTAAGACTCTTGCTAGAGCTCCTGGGGTTCTCTATTTGGAGGATCATGTCATTAGAAAATAAAGATTATTTAATTTTTTTCTTTCTTATCCATATTCCTTTACTTTCTTTCACTTTTCAAATTGGTTTGATAGATTTTTTGAGAACCATGCTTGTAGGAGTGATGGAGGTTGACATCTTTATTGTTGCTGATTTTGCAGAGAATGTTTATGGCTTTTTGTCATTTATTATCATGTCAGTTGATGGCTTATCATAGATGGCTTTTATTAAATAGAGATAAAGGCTCTGTATTTTAATTTAAAGTTTTTAGACTGAATGTACAATGCAAGTTAGATTTTTTCAAATGGATTTTCTTCAACTATTGAGATAATCACATGGTTTTTATCCTTGTTTCTGTTAGTGTGCTATATTACATTTATTGATCTGCAAATGGTGAAACATTTTGTGTCTCTGGAACGAGTCTTCATTGGACATGGTGTATAATCATTTTGATGATTTGCTGCATTCTGTTTGCAGGTACCACACTGAGTACTTTTGGTTATATGTCCTTTAAAGTTATTGGCCTATAATTCTCTTTTTTTGGAGGGGTCCTTTTGTGATTTTGGTATGAAGGTAATACTTGCTTTCATGACTGACTTTTGGAATATTTTTATTTCATTAAAGAGATTGAGAAGTATTGGCATTTGTTCTTCACTGAAGTTAGTATAGAATTCAGCAGTGAATACATTAAGACCTGCACTTTTCTTAGTAGGTAGTTTGTTTTATTACATTTTCTATTACGTTGACTGATATTAAATTATTTAGAATTTTTATATCTGGTTTATTCTGCTTTGGTAATTTATATGTATCTAGGAATCTATTCTTTTATTCTAAATTTCCAATTTTATTAGAGTATAAATTCTCAAACTAGTCACAAATCATCTTCTAGATTTCAGCAGAATTCATTGTTATTTTTCCCTTTTCATTAATAATTGCATGAATTTGTGTTTTTTCCTTCCTTTTTCTGATAAGGTTGACTAAGTGTTTTGTCTATCTTATTTATTCATTCGAAGAAGCATCTATTTAGTGCATTTATATTTGTATAGTTCATCTGATTTCAGTTGCATTAATTTCTACGGTTATATTTATAATTTCCTTCCTCATAACAAGTTTGGGTTTAAGTCTTATTGATTTTCAAGTGTCATTATTGGGTTTTTAACGTGACCTCATTCTTTTTTTCTGATGTGGGAATTAACTGCTTTTTTAGGAGTGCATTTATTTCATGCCGTCAGTTCCAGTAAATCATACTCCCATTGTTCTTTGTAGCAACTATCTAATTGTTTTTCATCTCTGATACATTTATTATTTGAGGTGGCACAATTTAATTTCCATGTGATTGCATAGTTTCTGTGGTGTTTTACTTGGCAATGGCAATTTCTAGGATCATTGCACCATGATCTGGTAATATGCATAGCATAAATTTGATTCTTTTGCATTTGACTAAAAATGTTCCATGGGTAGTATGTGCTCTATTATAGAGAAAGTTGTTTGTGTTCCTTAGAAGAATGTGTATTTAGATTTTGTTGAATGGAACTCTGCGTAGTTGTTTATGAAATCAATATGTTCAAAAGTTGGGTTCACCTCTGATATTTCTTTGTTGTTTTTTAAAATTTTTGGTCAGATTGATCTTCGTGTTTCTGACAGTGGGGTGTTACAGTACCCAATTATAGTTGTATTTGCATTCATCTAATATTTCAGTCCCATTATTGTCTTTTTTAATGAAGCTGGATTGCTGATATTTGGTACGTATACATTTATAATTGTTATCTCTTTCTGTTTACTTGGAAACTTAAACAGTATATAGTTACATCCTTTGTATCTTCTGATTGCCATTTGCTTGAAATCTACTTTATTTGGAATTAGAAACATGCTACTGCTTTTCTCTAGGTTCCTGTTGTATGGAATATTGGTTTCCATCCTTTGTATTTAAGATTATGTGAATTTTTTCCTTTATTTGGGGCACACTGTTAGGATTTGTTTCATTTATTTTATTTTTTTTATTAAAGATAAAAAAGACACATATAAGAAAGACAAAAAGCAAAAGAGACAAACAAATGAATAGAGTAAATGCACAACAATAACATTACAGGTTTGCAAAACAGGATGATAGAAACTTGACAATGGTTGCAATATTGCATATCGTTATCTTCAAACTGGTTGTTTACATTAACAGATATAGACATGTAAAATTGATCTAATCATATGAGTATTAACTGTTCTTTCTCAATAACTAATACATTCAGCAGTATGTTTGTTTTACTCATCCTACATAAATATATATATATATGTATATATACAGATTGATATATTTTCCTTGTCCCTTCTCTCTTTTCCCCTTTTCCCTTCCTAATTACTTCTGCTCTTCGAGCTGTTTTTTAACCTTATATAGTATTTATTATAGATTTTGGATCTTATATATTTTTACAGTTTATTACACTAGTGAGACAATACGGTATTTACACATGTGGGTTTGGTTTATCTCACTTATGAGTATGGTCTCAAGTCATGTCCATTTACTTATAAAAGTCTCAATGCAATCATTCTTAATAGCTGAGTAGTATTCCATTGTATAAAAATGCCACATCTTTTTATCCATTCTTTGATTGATGGGCACTAGGGTTGTTTCCAAGATCTGGCTATTACAAATTGGGTTGCTACAAACATGGGTGCACAGATATCACTGTGGTATGATGTTTTCAGTTCTTCTGGGAAAATGACCAGAACTAGGATAGCTGAGTTTAATGGGATCTCTAATCCTAGCTTCTTGAGGACTCTGCAAACTGACTTTGACAGTGGTTGCACCAGTCTACACTCCAACCAACAGGGGAGAAGAGTTTCTTTTTCCCCAAAGCCCCACCAGCATTTGTCGTTGATTTTTTAATCCTGGCCATTCTTTCTGGAGTGAGATGGAATCTCAGCATCGTTTTAATTTGCATTTCCCGAATGACCATTGATATTGAACATTTTTTCATATATTTATTTGCCATTTGTATTTCTTTCTCTGAAAAGTGCGTATTCATCTCAGATGCCCATTTTTGGATTGGGTATTTTAATTTTAGGGGCCTGATTTCTTTTAATTCTTTACATGTTTTACACAGAAGTCCTTTGTCTGATAGACAATTGGCTAAGACATTTTCCCAGTTTGTGCGTTTTCTTTTCACTCTGTTGGAGATTTCCTTTGACATGCAAAAACTTTTTAGTAAGATGAGATCCCAGTTGTTGATTCTGGGAAGCATTTTCCATGTAATTTGACTTTTGTTCATGAACTCCCTGCCTACTGCTATGTCATCAAGACTTTTACCTACTCTGTCTTCTAATAAGGTTAGTGTCTCTGTTGTAATATTCAGATCTTTGATCCATTTTGACTTTATTTTAATGAACGGTAATAGACATGGATCTAGTTTTAGTTTATAGCATATAGAAAACCAGTTTTTCCAGCACCATTTGTTAAAGAGGCTATCTTTGTTCCAATGTACATGTTTGGACCCTTTGTCAAAGGTGAGGTGGCTAAGTGTGTTTGTAGTTGTGGCTGTAACTTCTAATCTATTCCATCAATCATCAGTTCTGTTTTGATTCCAGTACCATTCTGATTTTATCACAGTAGCTTTGTAGTATAGTTTCAAGTTGGGGGTTGTGATGCCTCCTGCCTTACCCTTGTGGCCCAGAATGGCATTCGCAATTCTAGGTCTTTTCTGGTTCCACATGAACTTCAGGAATGCTTTCTCTAGTTCTGTGAGGTAGGCAAGTGGTATTTTGATTGGGATTGCATTAAATCTGTATAATAATTTTGGGAGAATGGCCATTTTCATGATGTTTGTTCTTCCTATCCATGAACAAGGAATATCTATCCATTTCCTGAAATCTTTGATTTCCTTCTTTAGAGTAACGTAATTTTCACTGTATAGATCTTTTATATCCTTTGTTAGACTGAATCTAAAGTATTTCATTTTTTGGATGTTAGAGTGAATGGGGTGGTTTCCCTTGTTTCTCTCTCAGTGACTTTGTTGTTTGTGTACAGGAATGCTACTGATTTTTGAGTGTTCCCCTTGTATCCAGAAACCTTACTGAATTTGGTTATTACATCTAGAAATCTTTCAAAGGATTTTTGGCAGTCTTCTATTTAGAGTATCATATCATCTGCAAATAATGATAATTTCACTTCTTCCTTTCTTATCCTTATTCCATTTCTTTCTCTTGTCTAATTGCTCTTGCTAATATTTCCAGAACTATATTCAATAGGAGTGGTGATAATGGACCTCCTTGTCTTGTTCCTGACTTTAGGTTGAAACTTTTCAGTTTAGGTCCATTTAGTAAGATGTTGGCTGTTGGTTTATGATATATGGCTTTTATCAGGTTGAGGCAGAGACCATCTATTATGATTTTCTGTAGGGTTTTTTATCATGAATAGGTGTGGGATTTTGTCAAAAGCTTTTTCTGCATCTATGGAGATGATCATGTGATTCTTGTCCTTGGCCCTGTTGATATGGTGTATTACATTTATTGATTTGCGCATGTTGAACCATCCATGCATGCCTGGGGTGAATCTCATTTGATCATGTTGTATAATCTTCCTGATATAGTGCTGTATTCTCTTGCCAGTATTTTACTGAGGATGTTTGTATCTATGTTCATTAGGGAGATTGGCCTGTAATTTTCTTTTTTTGGTTGGGTCTTTTTCTGGTTTAGGTATGAAATAAATACTTGTTTCCAGGAATGAGTTAGGGAGACTTGCTTCCCTTTGAATTTCACTGAAGGGTTTGAGGCATGTTGGCATTAAGTCTTCCCCAAATGCCTTGTAGAATTCAGCAATCCTTTAGAACCTGGGCTTTTTGTAGGTAAAGTTTTAATTACATTTTTATTCCATTATTTGAAATTGGGTTATTTGGCAGTTTTACATATTCTTTTTTCAGCTTTGGTAATCCAGAAATTTTTAGGAATCTGTCCATGTCTTCTTTCTTATCGAATCTATGTGAGTAAAGGTTTTCAAAGTAGGCGTTCATGATCTTCTGTATTTCCACAGGGTCTGTGGTGATTTCACAATTTTAATTTCTTACTTTTTGATAAGGTTGGCTAGGGGTTCATCAATTTTATTTACTCTTTCATAGAACCAACTCTTCGATTCATTAATTCTTTGTAGTATTGTTTTCTTAGTTTCAATGGATTAATTTCTGCTCTGATCTTTATAATTTCCTCCCTTCTTTGGGTTTTGGACTTGACTTGCTCTTCTTTTTTTTTTTTTTTTTTTTTTTTTTTTTTTTTTTTTTTTTTTTTTTTTTTTTT
>RJWM01023996.1:0-18449 GCA_004363535.1 Dasyprocta punctata | reverse complement strand
GCCACCATGCCCGGCTGACTTGCTCATCTTTTGCTGGAAGTTTGAGTTGCATCATTAGGTTGTTTATGTGTGTTCTTTCAATTTCTCTGATGTGGGATTTTAGTGCTATAAAATACCCCCTTATGACTGCTCTCATTGTGTCCCACAGGTTCCAGTAATTTTTATTTGCATTTTCATTCAATTGTAGGTATTATTTACTTTCTTCTTTAATTTATTCTGTGACCCTTTGATTGTTTAGGAGAGTATTAGTTAATTTCCATATTTTTATGTGGTTCTTGAAGGGTTTTGTTGTCATTAGTTTCCCATTTTATTTCACTATGGTGAAGATAATATGCATGAAATTATTTTAGTTCCTTTGCATTTACTTAAGCATGTTCTTCAGGCTAGTATATGATCTATTTAGAGAATGACCCATGTGCAGCTGAGAAGAATGTACATTCTGATGTTAATGGGTGGAACAATCGGTGCACATCTACTAGGACCATTTGTTCACAAGTTTGATTCAGTTCTGTTATTTCTTTGCTGATTTTTTTTGGTTGATCTGTCTCTTTGTGACAGTGGGGTGTTAAGTACCCCCGTTATAACTGTATGATTGTTTATTTGGTTTTTCATGTCTATTAAGAATTGTCTTACATAGTTGGGTGTTCCCATATTGGGTGCATACATATTTATGATTGTAATCTCTTCCTCTTGAATTTTTCCCCTAAAAAATATGTAGGGACCTTCTTTATTTCTTTTGATCATCCTTGGTTTGAAGTTCACATTGTCTGCAAACATAATAGCTACCGCTGCTTTCCTCTGGGTTACTGTTGCATGGAGTATTGTTTTCCAGCCTTTGATTTTTAGTCTGTGAGTTTCCTTTTGAAGTAAATGTGTTTCTTTTACTCAGCATATCATTTGATTTTGTTTCTTAACCCACTCTGCTAGTCTGTTTCTTTTTATTGGTGAGTTGAGACCATTTACATTGATTGATAGAACTGATATGTACTGGCTCATCCCTGTCATGATATCTTTCTGTTGTTGGTTTTCTACATTTTCTGTTTAATTATTTGCCCTACTTAGTGCTTTCCTTTTGCTGTTGTTCTTAAGATTGTGGCTATCTTTGTCTCTTTCTAGAGTGTCTTTCAGTACTGTTTGTAGTGGTTTGGTGGCCATAAATTTCTTCAGTTGTTCTTTGTCATGAAAGTATCTTATTTCTCCATCAATTTTTAAGGATAGTTTTGCAGGGTACATCAATCTGGGTTGCAAGTTGTTTTCTTTCAGGGATCGAAATACTTCACTCCAAGCTCTTCTTGACTTAGAGGTTTGTGTTGAGAATTCTGACATGATTCTGATAGGTTTCCTGCATAGGTGATCTGTTTCTTTTCTCTGACAACATTTAGTATTCTGCTCTTGTGCTGAATTTCTGATATCCTAATTATTATATGTCCACGAGAGCATTCTGCCTAGCCATCTGAGTCCTGGTGGCTCTGAACTTAACCCAGTCAGGTGCAAGGCCCCAGCACCACAAGCTGTAGCTGTGTCTTTGCTAGCCAACTGTGTTGCAGACGTTCTGAACTCCACTCAGCCAGTTTCTAGGCCCAGACAGTACACTCAAGGGGTGTGCCCCTGATAGATTCAGGCTGTATCCAAGCTCTGAGCATCCCAGCATTCCAGAGCAACCAAGCACAGTACATCAGGGGAAGACAGAGCCAGCCTCACAGGTCACAGAGCAAAGGGATCTGCCACCATGGTTTGGGGTACACCATGGATAGCCACAGGGATTCTGGAAGATTAAAGATGTATCCAGCATAGTGACCAAGTGCAATCAATCAGGAGGATGCCTGGCCAGCCACACAGGTCGCAGAGGAAAATAAAAAAAATTAAAGAGCAAGAGGCAGTCTCAGTCCTCCAGCCAACTAAGAAGAAACCCAAAAAATACTGAAATGGAAGACACTGGGAATTGCACACCTGAACTTTCTGAAATGATAGCAACTGAAGTAAAGAAACAGCTCCATGGAACTATAGAGGAAATCAGATCAGAAATAATCTCTCAGATAAAAAATAAAATGACAAGCATTATGAAAGAAAGGTGTGTATTTAAAGAAGATCAAGACAAAAATACAGGGGAACATAAGAAAATGATTGAAACTTTGAATGAACAAAACAAGACAGAATCAGAATGCATGAAACAGATCCAAAGGGATATTCAGGAAATTAAAAATTCCATTGAAAGTTTGCAAAACTGTTTGAATGAAACTGAAGACAGACTCTCAGATCTTGAAGAGAGCATGGACTTATGATCAGGAAAGAAAAGATCTCTTTAAAATAACAAGCAACCAGAAAACAACTATTCAATAGGTGCAAGATTATGCCAAGAGAAACAATATAAGAATGATAGGCATAAACAAAAGCAGGGGCTCAATATGAATGATCTGCTAAGACTATTTGCAGAAACAATACCAGTAAATTTTCCAAACATGGAAAGAGAATCTGATATACACATAAGTGAGGCATGCAGGACAACAACTAGCTATAACCAAAATAAATCTTCACCCAGACATATAATAATTAGAATACCAGAAATTCAGCACAAGAACAGAATACTAAAAGCTGTCACAGAAAAGAAACAGATCCCCTATAAAGGAAAGCCAATCAGAAGCACTGCAGAGTTCTCAACACAAACCTTTAAGTCAAGAAGTGTTTGGAGTGAAGTATTTGAAGTCCTGTAAGAAAGCAACTTTCAACCCAGAATGATGCAGCCTGAAAAAATATGTTTAAAAATTAAGGGAGAAATAAGATACTTCCTCGACAAAGAAGAACTGAAGAAATTTATGGCCATCAAGCCAGCACTACAAAGAGTACTGAAACACACTCTAGAAAGAGACAAAGATGACTAAAATTCCAAGAACAACAGCAAAATGAAACCACCAAGCAGGGGAAATAATTAAACAAAAAAAAGTGGAAAAACAACAGACAGATAACATAACAGGGATAAGTCAGTACATGTCAGTTATATTCATCAATGTAAATGGTCTCAAGTCACCAGTAAAGAAAAAGACTGGCAGAGTGGGTTAAGAAACAAAATCCAGCAATATGTTGTGTACAAGAAACACATATAACTCAAAAAGAAATTGACACACTAAAAATCAAGGATGGAAAATGATACTCCATGCAACAGAAAACCAGAAAAAAAGCACGAGTAACTATTTGGTTTACATACAATGTGAACTTCAAACCAAGAATGATCAAAAGTGATCAGGAAGGTCGCTACACACTTGTCAGAGAAAAACTTCAAGAGGAAGAGATTACGATCATAAATATGTATACACCCAATATGGGAACACCAAACTATGTAAGACAAAACTTAATTGACATGAAAAACCAAATAAACAATGATACAGTTATAATGAGGGACCTTAACCGCCCACTGTCAGAAAGAGACAGATCAACCAAACAAAAAATCAGCAAAGAAATAACAGAACTGAATCAAAATTGTGAACAAATGGACCTAGTAAATGTGTACCGAGTGTTCGACCCATTAACATCATAATGTACATTCTTCTAAGCTGTACATGGGTCATTCTTTAAATAGATCATATACTAGCCTAAAGAACACGCTTAAGTAAATGCAAAGAAACTGAAATAATTCCATTCATATTATCTGACCATAGTGAAATAAAATTGGAAATTAATGACAAATAACCCCACAAGAAACCATCAACCATATGGAAATTAAATAACACTCTGCTAAACAATAAATGGATCTCAGAAGAAATTAAGAACTTAACGGTATCTACAATTGAACAGTAAATCAAATACAAATTACTGGAACATGTGGGACACAATGAAAGCAGTCCTCAGAGCGAAATTTATAGCACTAAACTCCCACATCAGAAAAATGGAAAGAACACACATAACCTAATACTGCACCTCAAACTTCTAGAAAAAGTAGAACAAGTCAAGCCCAAAGCCCAAAGAAACAAGAAAATTACAAAGAACAGAGCAGAAATTAATGCAACTGAAACTGAGAAAATAATACAAAGAATTAATGAAGAGTTGGTTCTTTGAAAAAATAAATAAAATTGATAAAACCTTAACCAACCTTATCAAAAAGAAGAAAGAAAAAACTCAAATCCATACATTAAGAAATGAAAAGCATGAAATTACTACAGATTCTGGAAATATAGAAGATCATCAAGAACTACTTTGAAAACCTTTGCTACAAAAGGTTAGATAACAGAGAAGAAATGGGCAGATTCCTAGAAATCTATGAATTACCAAAGCTGAATCAAGAAGATATAAAACTGTTGAATAAACTAATTTCAGCTAATGAAATTGACAATGTACTTAGAACCTACCAACAAAGTAAAGTTCAGACCCTAATGGATTCACTGACAAATACTACCAAAAAAATTTAGGAAAGGCTTAATGTCAAGAGTCCTCAAACTCTTCAATGAAATTCAAAGGGAAGTAATTCTCCCTAACTCATTCTTTGTGCACAAATAACAAAGTCACTGAAGGAGAATTAAGGGAAAGCACACCCTTCACTACAGCATCCAAAAAAGGGAATAATTAAGAATCAATCTAACAGGAAGCAAATATCTATGCATTGAAAATAACATTACTCTGAAAAAGGAAATCAATGAGAATTTCAGAAAATGGAAAGATATTCACTATTCATGGATAGGAAGGACAAACATTGTGAAAATGACCATTCTCCCAAAATCGCAATACAGTTTTAATGTAATTTCAACGAAAATACCATTAGTGTACCTCACAGAGCTAGAAAAATCATCCCTGAAATTCGTTTAGAAACAGAAGAAACCTAGAATAGTGAAGGCAATTCGGGGCAACAAACATAAGGGAGGAGGCATCACAGTCCCTGACTTGAACTTATAATACAAAGCTACTGTGATAAAATCAGCATGGTACTGGAATTAAAACAGACTTGAAAATCAATGCAATAGATTAGAAGATACAGCCACAACTACAAATACACTCAGGTACTTCATCTTTTAAAAGGAGCCAAATATGTACAGTGGAAAAATATAGCCTCTTTAATAAGTGGTACTGGAAAAACTGGCTTTCTATATGCCAAAAATTAAAACTACATCCACGTCTATCACCATGCACTAAACTAAAGTCAAAATGGATCCAAGATTTAAATATTAAAACAGAGACACTAAATCTGCTAGAAGTCAATATAACAGGGGACCTTAACACCCTGTTGTCACAAAGAGACAGATCAATCAAACAAAAAATCAACAAAGAAATAACAGAACTGAATCAAACTTGTGAACAAATGAACCTAGTAGATGTGTACCGAGTGTTCCACCCAACAACATCAGAATAAACATTTTTCTCAGCTGCGCATGGGCCGTTCTCTAAACTAGATCGTATACTGGTCCACAAAACAAACTTAAGTAAGTGCAAAGGAACTGAAATAATTCCATGCATATTATCTGACCATAGCAAAGTAAAATTGGAAATGAATGACAAAAAACCTACAATAACCCCATAAACACATGGAAATTAAATAATACTCTCCTAAATAACAAATGGGTCATAGAAGAAGTTAAAGAAGAAATTAAACACTATCTACAATTGAATGAAAATACAAATACAAATTATCGGAACCTGTGGGATATAATGAAAGCAGTCCTCAGAGGGAAATTTATAGCACTAAACTCTCATATCAGAAAAACGGAAAGAACACGCATAAACAATCTAATGCTGTACCACAAACTTCTAGAAAAAGAAGAGCAAGTCAAGTGCAAAGTCCAAAGAAGGGAAGAAATTATACATAACTGAGCAGAAATTAATGCAACTGAAACTAAGAAAACAATACAAAAAATTAGTGAATTGAACAGTTGGTTCTTTGAAAGAATGAATAAAATTGATAAACTCCTATCCATCCTTACTGTTATAGTTTATACATTGTGTCAACTTGAAAAGTCTGGCAGCTTAATTCAGTAACTCAGCAGCTCTACATCCTGGTGCGTAGAGCACAGTTACCTGGCCATTGTTACAATTTGAAAAGGTCAGAAGTTTAACTGAGAGAGCCAGCAGGGAGCCAAGGGTCTTACTTTGTAAACATCCTCATCCTGTACAAAGTAAGGCAAGGAGATTTGTGGATGCTACCCCCCTGGGGGGGTGTCCTGTGTACTATATAAAGGAGGAGAAGAGGCTTGCTCTTGCCCCCCTTTTACTCTGGCAGCTTTTGCTCGAATGCTGCCTTAAAGTGTTGTTCCTGTGCCATGCCACCCTGCCTTGGAGCCAGCTGACTGTGGACTGAAACCTCCAAAAACTGTAAGCTAAATAAACCTTCCTTCCCTAGTTTGTGTGTCAGGTGTTTTGTCTCAGCAACGAGTAAAAAGTAACCAAGACACTTACCAAACAGTGGAAAGAAAAAACTCAAATCCATACCATAAGAAATGAAAAGGGTGAATTCATTACAGACCCTGTGGAAATACAGAAAATCATCAATATCTGCTTCTTAAATCTTAACTCCCACAGGTTCGATGACACAGAAGAAAGGGACAGATACTTAGAAACCTATGAACTCCCAAAGCTGAATCAAGAAGATGTAAAACTGCTGAATAAACCAATTTCGGCTAATGAAATTAAACATATAATTAGAACATTACCATCAAACAAAAGCCCAAGTCCTGATGGATTCACTGCTGAATTCTACAAGAAACTCAAGGAAGACTTAATGCCAGCATTCCTCAAACTCTTCAATGAAATTCAAAGGGAAGCAAGTCTCCCTAACTCATTCCTGGAAGCAAGTATTACCCTCATACCAAAACCAGAGAAAGACCCAATGAAAAAAGAAAATTAGAGGCCTATCTCCCTAATGAACATAAATGCAAACATCCTCAATAAAATACTGGCAAATGGAAAGCAAAAAGTCATCAAGAAGATTATACACCACCATGATCAAGTGGATTCGTCCCAGGAATACAGGGATGGTTTAACATATGCAAATCACTAAAGGTAATACACCATATCAATAGAGCCAAGGATAAGAATTACATGATCATCTCAATAGATGCAGAAAAAGCTTCCAACAAAATCCAACACTCCCTCATAATGAAAACCCTACAGAAATTTGGCACAGATGGTTTCTACCTCAACCTGATAAAATCCATATATTATGATCCAACAGCCACCATTGTACTAAACGATCAAGAACTGCGTGTTTATTTATATACCGGGAAGGATGATGCCAATTTCAGCCCCTCTACCTAGCAACCCAGTCCTGGATTGCTTAGGAGCCTCCTGTTTTTCTGGGTTATAGCAACTTTTTCATGTGGTTGACCCAGGTGCTCTTTGTTACTTTGGTAAGGTCATATCTGGGTCATTTTCCAGCTTCTACGATTCACAACACATCCATCATTTTTGTTTTTTTGTTGCACAGGATGGGTGGTCAGTTGAAGCTGGAGGAGCTGTGTTGGAGAGCTCTGAAGATCTAAGTGCAGTCCAAAGATTTTAAGGCCCTACATTCTGCAATTGAAACCCTGTGCAGTCCATTAATCCATAACTGTAGTCAGCTAGCAGTGTACCTGGAAATTGTCAAAAAGTGTTAAGTGATTTGAGTTTCTTTTGTAACATTTCTTTAGCATTGTTTTATATACCTCTAGTAGTTGTATGTTTTCTGCAGGATATTCAAGACCAAGTTAAGGCGAGACCTGTTTTAAAAACATTTAGATTTTGGTTATTTATCAATTTCAGTTAAATCTCCTCAAGAAATGTCTCGGAACCCTACATAGCACCTCTTAGTTCTTGTCAGTGTCAGACATTTGGATGAGTCATGGTCATTGCTTGACCAAGTTGCTTTCTGTGAAAGCCTGAGAGATTTTTTCTCCTGGTGACTCTCCTTAGGCACACCACACACTGATGATCACTTTCCTCTGTGGTCTCAGTCTCCTTGATCAGAAGACCAGGGACTCATTGAGTATTGGATGTCACAGCAAAAGTTCTCTAATGTCCTGGGTTCTCATTGACCTTGGAGGGCTAGGGCCAAAATATTGGCTATCCTCTTAGCCCATCTGTCTCTCCAATTGTTGGTCTCTAAACCTCAGTTGTTGAACATCCAGAAGAAAAGATTTTAACAGTACAATATAGTAGAGGCAGAAAGCATAACATGATCATCTTATTTAAATATCAAACATTTTAGAACATAAAATAGAACCATTATTTTTTAAAAACAACCATGGATATCGTAACATTTGAATACCTGTAGAATGTTAACAAACTGTTACATATTTTACACAGAAAATTAGAAAATTAGAAAACAAAACAAAATCATACCTAATGTAACATGACAATTATGACAATTATGGTGACATTTTTTAACACACTTGAATTTGCATATCTTTTTAACATTAGATACCCCCTTTATGGTCAGTCACCCTTATCCAATACATAAAGCTTTTATGTAACTTGCTGATCTTTAGTGGGATGTACATCTCATAAATTTTTGTTAAAAGCAGAGGTCTGAATCTGAAACAAAAGTTTGTCACCATAAACATTTTTGAAGACCTGTACATCTGGAGGCATGAATACATAAATATACTATGAGGTTAATAACAATCTTTTATAGCCATATGAAACATTTGTATAGGCATTTTAGAATAAAAAATCTTATTGTATTAATTCTTTTGATGATGACCAATGTGAACATATTAAAATAATATTTTATATAACTTTAGTTGGGGTGTCTCCCATAAGGCTATGGAGATCACTGGGGCCTCCAATCAATGAACAAGAACTGGTTAAAAATGTCACCACCCAGCTGCTTTCTTATTCATCAAATGGAGTCCTGTCCAATAATCCCCCCAAGGGATTTTGTTTACTCATCTTAATAATTTTTGATGACTTATGAAAAACCCAATTACAACATTTAATGTATTATCTTTGAACAATAGAAGACTCTCAAGTCCATAATAAACAACAATATATATTACATTTACACAACCAATTTTAGCAACATTTGAACTAACTGGGAACCCAGGTGGAAGCATGCTTTTTAAGTCTATTATCCAAATTAAAGTTTGATTAAATGATCCAAAAATGTAAAAAAAAAAGGAGGAAATATTGTTGAGCTCAAAATAAAAGGAATAACAGTTTACAGATTGGACAAATGGATAAACATGGACAATCTGTACAGATTCGAACAGACATAGAAACAGAGTTGTCGGTGTCCACAAGAACTCTCTAAGTTCCCGCTGGCTATTTCATGAGTATCATGCCCCTTTGCTGAACTAGCTTGCTTCTTATGCCCCATGTCCTTGGAGTTGGAACACCTGTCAACTCCAGCACCCCATGCCCTCAGGGCATTTCTTAGGCACTCCGTGCGACTTGGGCATTCCTGTACTGGCACTTGTGCTTTTGGCTTCACAGGTGTGAACGATCAGTAGCTCAGCTGACACCCAACAACACCTTAACACCCTGGACAAACAGACAAACAGATACACAGGCAGACTGACAAACATCTTACACAATTAGAGTGCACTCAAATATATTTTAGCCGTATTGAATTATGCTAATTTTTACAATCATAGAATTCATAGTTATAAATAGACTAGTCAGATTTATTGTAGGTCAATTAGCAGAGATCTCTTATAAAAAAATTTGGTAAGGACAAAATCTTATCTATAATTAACATGTTTATCATAGGACTTAGCATACACTCATCTATTTAGACTTCTGGTTTTATTGTTTGTTACCATCTTCTGGGCATCTTGGGTCAATTAAGTTTGGCTCTAGCTTCATCCATTTCTATCAGTTGTGATGTCTCTGAGGCATCACTGTCATAGGACTGAGCATCTGCTTCTTGAGAGGTGGAATCAACTCCTTCTCTAGGTTTGGATTCATGATACAGTCAGACAGCACACATTGGAACCCAGATAGGCCATTTAGTGTTTCCTGGAAAAACATAAGCATACCCTTGACCGCAAATTAGCACTAGACTGGGTGCTTTGATTGTCCAGTATGAAGATCTTTCCAAAGGACTCTTCTTAGCCTCTATTTGATTGCATTATCTTTCTGCTGCAGCAGTTACATCTTTATTAGAAGTTTAAAATTTTAAATGGTATATACTGCCAAGTGAAATCTATTATGAGGTGAACTCTCCCTTTTATTTTTTGAAATTTAAATTGTGAGCACATTTAACTAGTTTTAGACCTGAAGATTATAAGAAATTTTTGTGATAAGGTGTAGAGAAAAAAACAACCCTGCATTTTGTATTTAGGCACTTTGGGCTCTCCCTTGCTGTTGAGACACACAAGTTGTGCTCCTGCTCTGGCCTGGAGGCCCCACTATTAGGGATGCAAGCAATAGTACAGTGTAAACTTTTGATGCATAAGGCATGTGTGTAGGTGATGGGAAAAACCCGGTTGGCTTGGGCGCACCAGAGATTTGTCCCACTTCTCCTGAACCATGTCCTACCTTCTGGCCTGGGCTGAGTGCTGCAGTGCTGCTGGTGGGGAAGCCACTGAAAGTCTTGGCAGGCCCCAGGGGAATTTGCTCCTCAGCTCTTGGGAGGCAGGGCTGCAAATCTCAGCTCCGCAGCACAGGACCTGCCTCACAAGCCAGGGCAGCGCCCCCCCAGGGGAAGTTCCCTGTGCCCTACATCACTTATATGTATGTTTAAAGGCAAAATTCTGAAATGGTTTTAGACCCTGATGACTAGAAATCAAATTTTGGGGTGTCTGTCTGACCCACTGAGGAAAGCCTCCTCCACACCCTTGTGGCTGCTATTCCAAATTTATCATAAATCTGTAACTCAAAAGCAAGTCAATTTGCATGTGGCAGTAAAGATAAGCTTTTCATCCCTCCAGGTTAAACCAATTTAGCACTTTGACAAGGTTGAGAAATATTGTTCACACCTGTAAACCTGTAGTTGCCACATCCAGAGGCCATGCCATAGGCCAATGGCGCTGGGCAATAATTGAAGCATTTGCTCCTGTGTCTAAAAGCCCTTTAAATGTTTTTTCTTTAATTACCAATTTTATCTAAGGGTGATCCTGCTTAATCTGTTGAATCCAATAAGTATCAGAAGACCCAAAACCCTTAGATATCCTTTTTTATTTACAGATTTTCCAATTTTTGTCAAGGGAAGAGTAATCAATTAAGGAATACAAGAATCTGGGGAGATTCCAACCATGTTTTGAGTAGATTGAACCATGACCTTGATTTTCCTCTTGCAGCTGAAACAAGCAACTTTGTTTCTTCATCTCTTTTGTTTGGCCAAGCTCCAGGTTCAGTGGAGCTCTTTGGTTTCCTCCCCTGCTTGAGGGCCTATGTGAAGTAGTGAGAGGAGCAGAAAGCAGCAGTTTCTCCCTGTTAAATAATCCTGTAAAATCTGTAGAGGTCCAGCTAGATTTGTGTTGATTTTTTACCTTATCTTTGTTACAACCTATAATTAATTTTTATAGCCTGCAATTAACCTACGCGTCGCCATTCTGTTCTGTATACACCATTTTAAGTTTAAGTTTCCATTTCCTGCCCCTAAGATAGATACCCGTCCCCTGGTTTAAGTTTCTGTTTCCTAAGGATGATGACTTAGACCCACCCACCGGCAAGCTGTTAAAGCCGGTCCCTGTGAACTGTAAGGCACGCAGTCTCTGGATAGATCTGAAGGGACTGCATCGCCAGGCTTGGCAATAAACTCTTCCTGCTCTGAGAAATTTCCAAGCATCCTGTGAGTCTTTGTTCTACCTGGGGTTCGATATATCAATCTTGTTCTAAACTGTTTTCCCATTTCCTTCGAAGTATGTAAATTTATGATTCCTTCTTCTGGAAACAAACTGAAGAAATTCAGCAATTCAGTGTAGTGTCAGTGTACTGAAAACTAAAATTGACTTAAGAAAAGCAAAAAAGACCTAAATAAATGTAGAGTTACATTAATCACGAATTTGAAACAAGTACCCCTGAAGTAAATAATTTTGAAAAACAATGACACTTGAGAAATTACACTACCAGATATCAAGACTCACTGCAAAGTTATAATGAGACAGTGACATGCTGCAGTCAGTCAATTATCAGCTCATGAAAACCAAATGTTGAATTTTTAGAAGTTATACAGGTTAGTGGTTGTCGCATTGGTTATTCAAAATTGTCTTTTGTGAGAGTATTTTGTGAACAAAATCAGCAAACCACAAATCAGGACCACATTACCCCCCTAACCACTAGGAACCTGCTGTGCCGAGCAGGGCTGTGCCATCTCAGGGAAGTTGTCTGGGTTGTAGCACCCCTACTCTTTGGCAGGGCTGTTGCAGGAAGTTTTTCTTCTGGAACAGGAAGGCCTGCCACATCAGTTTTAAATTTACATTGAGTGACCCAATGATACCTTCATCTACACTTTGGACAGATAATCGAAGGCTTTGTTGAAGGGAAAGAGAGTGACCATGTTGCCTCTACAGGTGCAGCAGCACAACTTTTGCAAAATGCCCCCTCCCCCAGCAACAAAAACCAGTAGTTTTGTTTTTTCTCTTTCCTTTAGGTTGTGAACTGATGACCTGAGTGATTATAATCTGTCTCTGACTATTGGGGACTGGAAGTTTAGTAACCAGGTAGATATGCTAAAACCCTCTATGTACCCCCTCACCCATCTGGCTTCTTTTAGCATCAATTGCAAGGGAGATGGAGACACCAGCTTTACTCGCTGAGAGGTGGAAGTTCCAACCTGTGATGCAGCAAAATTTCTTTGAGCCTAAAAGGCATGAGTTGCCACTTGTGGCTCAGTTGAGGTTATCGGGGTGGCTGTCATTCCAGTGTCTTTTCCCTGCTGGGGACTCAATTCTAAAACAGTGCCTGGAGCCGATTCCACTGTGGTTGTCTCAAGAAGTTTATGATTATTAAAACTCTGCATAATCTAGATCCACAGAAGAAGTGTAAATGCTGGGATCAAGCATACAACAAAGAGTTCCTTATACATGTGTGATTCTCTTGAATATGTTTGTTCCATAGTTAGACAGCTGATATAATCAATGTCTTTTTTGTTTGTTTGTTTTGAAAAGGGAAGGTGTTTCTCACAGGCCCATTTTTAACTGGCCCTAGAGAAGAAGAGAGTTTCAATGCCCCACAATTTACACCTGATGAAGTCAATATCAATACACTCCAGTGATGACTATTGACCTATACCAATTCACTTCTCCAACTAGTTACGTGCACATGAGAAATGTCCCCTCGACCTCACTTTTTTATTCCATCTGTGTTCTGGTGCCATATGCCACAACCAACACAGCTCCTGAGGTTCTTTGGGTGAAGCACCACAAAAGGATGAGAAAAATAAATAGATAAAGCTGGGATCAGGTGGAGCCCTTAGCCTACTGATGGGAGAAAAGGTATTATTCAACCAATGCTGCATGTTTATTTATATAACAGGAAGGATGACGTCAATTTCAACCCCTCTACATAGCAACCCAGGACTGGATTATTTGGGAGCCTTGTGTTTTTCTGGACTGTAGAAACTTTTTCACTTGGTTGTCCCAGGTGCTTTTTGTTACTTTGGTAAGGTCATATCTGGGTCATTTTTCAGCTTCAATGGGTCCAAACAGCAGCTGTGATAAAATCAGCATGATACTGAAATAAAAGCAAACCTGAATATCAGTGGAATAGATTAGAAGACAGAGCCACACCTACAGACACACTCAGTCAACTCATCGTTGGCAAAGGGGACAAACATGTACACTGGAAGAAAGCCTCTTTAATAAGTGGTGCCAGAAAAACTGGCTTTCCGTATGTCAGAAACTAAAACTAGATCCATGTCTATCACCATGCACTAAACTAAAATCAAAATGGATCAAAGATCTGAAAATTAAAACAGAGACACTAAATCTGCTGAAAGACAAAGTAGTCAAAAAACTTGATGGCATAGGAATAGGCAGCGATTTTATGAACAGAAATCAAACTACATGGGAAATACTTCCCAGAATAAATAACCAGGATTTCATCTTATTAAAACGTTTTAGCATGTCAAAGGAAATCTCCGACAGAGTGAAAAGAAAACTGATGAATTGGGAAAATGTCTTAGCCAACTATCCCTCAAAGAACTTCTATCTAAAACATATAAAGAATTAAAAGAAATTAGGCCCCTAAAATTCAAGGACCCAATCCAAAAATGGGCATCTGAGATGAATACACACTTCTCAGAGAAAGAAATACAAATGGCAAATAAATATATGAAAAAAATGTTCAACATCAGCGGTCAATCGGGAAATGCAAATTAAAACAACACTGAGATTCAATCTCACCCCAAAAAGAATGGCCAAGATCAAGAAATCAGCCAGTAACAAATGCTGGATGGGCTGTAGGGAAGGAACTCTTCTCCACTCTCGGTAAGAGTGTACACTGGTGCAACCACTGTGGAAATCAGTGTGGTGATTCCTCAAGAAACTAGGATTAGAGATTCCATTTAACCCAACTATCCCACTTCTGGACATTTTTCCAGAAGAACTGAAAACATCATAGCAGAGTGATATTTGTGCACCCATGTTAATAGTAAGCAAATTTGTTTTTTGTTTTTTATTTTAGAGAAACAAGACACATATAAGAAAGACAAAAATCAAGAGACAAACGAATGACTAGAGTAAATGCACAACAGTAATATTACAGGTTTACAAAACAGGATAATAGAAAATTGACAATGGTTGCAATATTGCATATAATTACCTTCAAAATGGTTGTTTACATTAACAGATATAGACATGTAAAATTGATCTAATCATATAAATATTAACTGTTCTTTCTCAAAAAATAATACATTCAGCAGTATGTTTATTTTAGTTATCTTACATACATACATACATATATACATATATATATATATATATGGATTTATATCTTTTTCATTTTCCCTTCCCTCTTTCCCCCTTTTCTCTTCCCAATTACTTTTCTCTTTTGAGCAGTTTTTACCCTAACATAGTATTTATTGTAGATTTTGTATTATACATACCTTTTCAGTTTCTTACACTAAGGAGACAATATGGTATTTACATATGTGTATAAAAATACCACATCTTTTTTATCCATTCTTTGATTAATGGGCACTTGGGTTGTTTCCAAGATCTCGCTATTACAAATTGGGTTGCTATAAACATGGGTGCACAGATATCACTGTGGTATGAGGTTTTCAATTCTGGGAAAATTCCAAAAATGGGACAGCTGGGTTGAATGGGATCTCTAATTCTAGCTTCTTGAGGAATCTCCACAATGATTTCCACAGTGGTTGCACCAGTCTACACTCCCACAAACAGTGGAGAAGAGTTCTTTTTTTCCCACAAGCCCTCCAGCATTTGTTGTTGGTTGATTTTTTGAATATGGCCATTCTTTCTGGGGTTAGACGGAATCTCAGTGTTGTTTTAATTTGCATTTCTCGAATGACTATTGATGTTGAACATTTTTTCATAGATTTATTTGCCGTTTGTATTTCTTTCTCTGAGAAGTGTGTATTCATCTCAGATGCCCATTTTTGGATTGGGTGTTTGAATTTTAGGGGCCTGATTTCTATTAATTCTTTAATATGTTTCAAGTAGGGGATTGTGATGCCTCCTGCCTTACCTTTGTTGCCCAGAATTGCCTTTGCTATTCTAGGTCTTTTCTGTTTCCAGATGAATTTCAGGAATGCTTTCACTAGTTCTGTGAAGTAGGCCAAGTGGTATTTTGACTGGGATTGCTTTAAATATGCATAATTATTTTGGGAGAATGGCCATTTTCATGATGTTTGTTCTTCCTATCCATAAACGGGGAATATCTTTCCATTTTCTGAAATCTTTTTCGATTTCCTTCTTCAGAGTAATGTAATTTTCACTGTATAGATCTTTTACTTCCTTTGTTAGATTGATCCCTAAGTATTCCACTTTTTTGGATGCTATAATGAAGGGTGTGGTTTCCCTTATTTCTGTCAGTGACGTTGTTGTTTTTGTACAGGAATGCTATTGATTTATGAGTGTCCACCTTGCATCCAGCATCCTTACTGAATTTGCTTATTTCTTCTAGAAGTCTTCTAATGGATTTTTGGGGATCTTCTATGTAGAGTATCATATCAAGTGCAAATAATGATAATTTCACTTCTTCCTTTCCTATCCTTATTCCCTTTATTTCTTTCTCTTGTCTAATTGGTTAGTTCTTAAATTCTTCTTCTTTTTTCTTGCTCTTCATTAGATATACACATTTCTTTCATAATGATTGTCATGTCTTTTTTTAGCTGAGATTATTTTCTAATTTGAGTTTCTCTATAGCTTCGATGAGCTCTTTCTTTACTGCATTTGCTATCGTTTCATTAAGTTCAGTTGTGTGACTCCCAGTGTCTTCTATTTCATTGTCTCTTCAGTTTGATCTCTGTGGGCTGGGGGATTGAGACTGCCTCTTGGTCTTTCATTTTGTCATTTTCTTCTGCAATCTGTGTGGCTCCGTGTACTGTGAACCTGACTCGGCGTTCCCCTGGTGGGTTGAGCTGAGTTGTGGGACCGGGTAGAGCTGGATCCTCTGCACAGCTAGTGAGGGCGCACTCATGGAGTGTTCTGCTAAAACCTACCCCTTATTTGGTGGTGGCCAAGACCCCTTGGACCCAGACAACTAGGCGGAGCATACCCTGGAGTGTGGCACCACCTGGACCCTGTGTTTGGCTGCAAGGATTTCAGAGCCTCCAGAGTGCCAGGCAAGTCTGGGCGAGTCCCAGGCCTACAGTGCCAGGGCCTTGCTGTTGGATGGGGGGGCCCGCAATTTGTAGGACTCGCCATGCCGGCCACTCCACTGAACAATGGAGCTCATGCCCTGTGCTCTGATGGGCAGAGCTTAAACTCTCCAAGGCCCTGCAGCTGTGCTGGCCAGCTCTGAGGTCCTTGGCTGGGCTGCACTCAGTACCTCTGTGTCCTACTAGGCTGACTGGGTGTTCCCTGGAGTGTTTTGCCACCCGGACCCTGAGTCTGGCTGCAAGGAGTTCAGAGCTTCTGGAGTGCCATTTAATTGTACTATTGTTTATTTGGTTTTTCATGTCTGTTGAGAATTGTCTTACATAATTGGGTGCTTCCATATTCGGTTCATGTATATTTATAATTGTAATCTCCTCCTCTTGAAATTTTCCCCTAACAAGTATGTAGTGACCTTGTTTATTTCTTTTGGTCATTCTTGGTTTGAAGTTCACATTGTCTGCAAACATAATAGCTACCCCTGCTTTTCTCTGGGTTCCTGTTGCATGGAGTATTGTTTTCCAACCTTTGATTTTTAGTCTGTGAGTTTCCTTTTGAGTTAAATGTGTTTCCTGTACACAGCATTTTATTAGATTTTGTTTCTTAACCCACTCTGCTAGTCTGTTTCTTTTTATTGGTGAGTTGAGACCATTTACATTGATTGATATAATTGATATGTACTGGCTCATCCCTGTCATGATATCTTTCTGTTGGTGGTTCTCTACATTTTCTGTTTAATTATTTGCCCTGTTTAGTGGTTTCCTTTTGTTGTTGTTCTTAAGATTGTGGCTATCTTTGTCTCTTTCTAGAGTGTCTTTCAGTACTCTGTAGTTTTGGTTTGTTAGCCATAAATTTCTTCAGTTGTTCATTGTAATGGAAGGATCTTATATCTCCATCAATGTTTAAGGATAGTTTTGCAGTGTACATCAATCTGGGTTGAAAGTTGTTTTCTTTTAGGATTTGAAATACTTCATTCCAAGCTCTTCTTGACTTAAAGGTTTGTGTTGAGAAGTCTGCTGTGATTTTGATAGGCTTTCCTTCATTGGTGATCTGTTTGTTTTCTCTGACAGCTTTTAGTATTTTGTTCTTTTGCTGTATTTCTGACACTCTTATTATATGTCTGGGTGAAGATTTATTTTGGTTATGGTTAATTGGGCTTCTGTGTGCCTGTCTTATGTGTATATCAGATTCTCTTCCCATTTTGGGAAAGTTTTCTGCTATGTTTTCTGTGAATAATCTTTGCAGGTCATTAGTATTAACCCCTGCTTTTTCATTTATGGCTAGTAATCTTATTTTATTTTTCTTGTCATCATCTTGTAGCTGTTGAATTGTTGTTTCTTGGTGCCTTATTATTTTTAAGAGATATTTTCTTTCATGATCATAAGCTCTCATGCTGTCTTCAAGGTCTGAGATTCTATCTTCAGCCTCATTCTAACAGTATTTCAAACTTTCCATGGAATTTTTCATTTCCTGAATTTCCCTTTGAATCTGTTTCCTGCATTCTATTTGTGTCTTATATTGTCCATTTAAAGTTTCCATCATTTTTTTATGTTCTTCTATTCTTTTATCTTGATCTTCTTTAGATACACACAACATTTCTTTCACAATGATTGTCATTTCATTTTTAACCTGAGAGACTATTTCTGATTTGAGTTTCTCTATAGTTTCATGGAGTTGTTTCTTTACTACATTTGCTATCGTTTCAGAAAGTTCAGTTGTGTGACTCCCAGTGTCTTCCAGTTCTGTGTCTCTTGGGTTTGTTCTCAGTGG
>RJWM01023995.1:0-31387 GCA_004363535.1 Dasyprocta punctata | reverse complement strand
ATGAACGTGTCCTGTGGATGAAGCTGGTCACACAGACAAACCAGAATGGAGATTCTGCCCCATCCCTGTCAGGCCCGAGGATTTTGATTCTTCAGCTGTCAACACTCAGCTCCTTAGTGAAGGCTGGGAACTGTCCACAGCGTAACACGGGAGGGTGTTGCTGAATAACAGCTAACACAGCAGGGCACGGCAGAGTATATTTAGTCATAAAATTAGGATAAGATACTGAATATGTGGTACTATAATAATTATGCAAACCTAAAAGTACACTCCAAATTTGTTTTTGCTCACAAAAGGGAATAGACCAGAGGAAATTACTATTAAGTAAACAAAATGTTAGCAAGTCTTGTATTTTTTTGCAAGTCTTGTATTGCTTTATTTTCTTCTTTATAATTCAATGTTTTCAAGTTTTTTCTGATGTGTATACATTATGCCTACGGCCAAGTCATACATTTAAGTATTAAACATTTCCAAGCAAAAATTTTATTATTCCAAACTTCATGGTGTCAGTGATAAAGTATGACTCAGGAAACTTCTCCAACTTCCTAGCCAAAAAAAAGTCCTAATTAATAACTTGAGTATAAACATTATTCCTGGCAAGTTTATACAGCTATGTGTCAATCTAAAAGTAAATACATGAAGTTCAAAAATCCTTGGAATATCACAAGAGCATTTTTGTTCCAAATGTGGGACTTCTGAGGAAAAAGACAAAACCTTGTGTTTATTAAATCCTTTAGGTTTTGGCCTTGGAATCCGGCCAAGAAACCTTCCTTGAAAATCGCTCCCCGAGGATGAGCGAAGGCTGCAGGATTCTGAACGCGCATTATATGAGGCGCCCCGGAATTACCAGGCTCAGAGGAACCGCGCACACGGGTCTGTTTCCATTCACGCTTCCGCCTCGGATTCTTTTCAGAGGAAACTTCCCGGTGAAGCTGTCATTTGATCAAGAAGTGAACAAAAATCCCAGGGCAATACAGCTTTCCTCAGAAAAAAAACGATGAATGCAGAAAATCATAAGAATAAGGTATCTCTAGAAAAACCAATAGGTTACAGTAATTTTCAGCTCAACTGTATAGTTTTCATGTTTTATTTCCGAGAATGTTTTGTGGTTAATAAATTTCTACACAGATAATTTTGGAAGACCATTTTTGCAGGAAATTTGGTGCACAGTAAGTATCTTTCTGAAAACTGGAGGGAATTATACTGCATAAAATATAAGGAACTTTATCAAAAATTATATATATCATTTGTGTCCCACCCAAAGTAATATTAAGATTTGCAACAAATGAATATAGAGTGGGTTAAATGAAAGCATTCAAGCAATGTACATAATCTGAAAGTACAGTTCTTTATAGAAATTTAATTTTGAATGGCCAACTTAAACGAATGCATTGTTATCAGAGTGGCAGGTGCATACTGCCTCGTGCTGCTTCAAAAAAGGAGGGGAAATATATTTTGGCAGAAAGAAAAGAGTTTATTTTGGTCAAAGTCTCTGTCTCTGCAGGTTCTTCTCTTCAAGGGCTTTCAAGCTCCTTTCTTCCCTCGTCTGAATTAAATGAGACTTTAAATCCCCGTGGTCACATCTGAATATTCTTTTCAGAGAGTTATGATATTTTGCAGACAGAGTGTTTATTCTCAGTGCAGTCATTTGACTGGAGGAGAGAAAGTGTATTCCTGCTCACTCGGGGGGAAGTTCGAGAAGCAATCTATTTAAAAAAATTTAAAGATTCACTATTATGTGGGATATGGTGGCGCATGCCTGTAATCCCATCACTCAGGAGACTGGGGCAGGAGGATTGCTGCAAGTTCAAAGCCAGCCTGGGCTACAAAGTGAGTTCAAGTTAGCCTGGACTACACAGCAAAATCTGTCTCAAAATGACACACACACAAACAAAAATCATTTTTTTCTCTCCATTACTGTTTCTCCAAGAATGTGTTACTAGGGTGACTCACCTAAGTCCTCAGAGAGAAATTAATTGGTATAATAAGTCATTGGGAACAAAAGGACAGTGAAGAATACACTAAAAATGGTTTTAATCATAGTCAATTATATATCCTTATTCAGGATTCCTAAAACAAGTTCTGGTCAGGAACACAGTATTGCAAGTCTGCTCTCTGGAATCAAAATATCTAGGTAGAATCAGAGTCAGCAGGAAACGGCCATCTCACGGAAGTAATCTCCTTTGTCCTGAAGTAAAAGATGTGGATAAGAGTCCTCACGTTATCATGTTTTCCTGACAATTGAACTGTTACTAATGAAAGGGATTTAGAATAATAATCAATTTCAAGCTGAAAACAAAATGTAATCATTTAACGTACCACAAACAAATGTCATTTTATAACCATATCTACACATGAAAATTCTATTTCTTCACTCTTTTTCACAACTGTTTCATCAAGTTCTAGATACAATAAATATGAAAAATACTGGGGCATTCATACAAAGAAAAATGTTTTTGTTGACAGGGAAATTTCAAAATTGATTATTCAAGATACAAATGCAATGAGACACCATGGGTAGATGGAACTCCAGCAATGTACCTGACTTCATCCTTCTGGGGCTGGCGGATTCTGAAGAGACGCAGCTGGTCCTCTTTCTGCTCTTCCTCCTCATCTACCTCGTCACGGTGCTGGGGAACGCAGGGATGATGCTGATCATTCGCCTGGATCTCCAGCTTCACACCCCCATGTACTTTTTTCTCACTCACCTGTCATTTCTCGATCTTAGCTACTCAAGTGCCATCACACCTAGAACCTTACAGGACTTAGTGACCTCTGCAAAGAACATCTCGTTCCTGGCCTGCTTCACTCAGCTGTACATTTTTATAGTCCTTGTTGCTGCTGAATGCTTTCTTCTCTCCTCCATGGCCTATGATCGCTATGTAGCTATCTGCAGCCCTCTACACTACCCAGTCATTATGTCCACAAGACTGTGTCGTGTCCTTCTAGCTGGCTCCTATGTTACTGGCTTTGTGGATTCCACTGTAGTAGCAGTTTGCATGGGCAGACTGCATTACTGTAATTCTAATATCATTCATCACTTTTTCTGTGACTCATCTCCAATTTTGGCACTGTCTTGCAGTGACACACATGATGTTGAAATTGCAATATTAACTTTTGCTGGTTCCACTCTAATAGTGTCTCTTATCACCATATCTGGATCCTATGTGTCCATTCTTTCCACTATCCTGAAAATTAATTCCACTGCTGGAAAGAAAAAAGCCTTCTCTACCTGTGCCTCTCATCTCCTGGGAGTCACCATCTTTTATGGCACTACAATCTTTGCTTACTTAAAACCTAAGGAGTCCTACTCCTTGGGAAAGGATCAGGTGGCTTCTGTGTTTTACACTATTGTGATCCCCATGCTGAATCCTCTCATCTACAGTCTCAGAAACAAAGAGGTGAAAAATGCTATCCATAGAGTCCTGCAGAAGACAGTGGGCTCCAGACAATTAAAATAACAGTGTTGCTAGGTATGTACACTGCCCATTTGTCTTTTTTTTCCTTGTATGAAATTCTTTGGTCCAGTTCTGCATACAATAGAATTCTCTTTTTTCCCCTCTGCAGCTGCCCTTATTTTAACAAACATGATCTTGCATATTTGGAGGCTCAAGTTCAAACAAGTTCATATTGTAATTCACAGTCATGAGTTAAGTGTGAAATCTAAGATCTAAAAAAACTGCACTTTTAAGGAAAAAAATTCTGTTGAAAATGAGAAATGTTTTGTAATTTTTAAACTATATCATTTTTTTCTGCATCATCAAATTTTATAGAATTTTGTAATGAAGAAGTGCTTCATTTTTCATATGTCATTCTGTTTACTGTGATTATCAGTTGGAAGGTTTGGGGCAAAGACTTTCAAATCAGGATTACCATATTTAGATTCTAGATCTGGTGCTTCTCTGGTATTCGACCCACACTAATTCACTGAAACAGTGAGGTTCAGTGTGCCCATCCACACGTGATCTGTAATACTTCCATGTCCTCTGATCAGAAGATGAAATAAAACATTTAGTACAATAAAATAAATGCTGGCCGTTATCAACAGAAACCTTGAATTCCTGTATTTTGATACACTATTTACTGCATATTTCTGAATAGTACTCCTTTATGTTTTGCAAGTCTTTCTCATTCAATTTAATTTATAAACAAACAAACAGCTAACAAAAGCAAGGCAGTAGTTCCTTGCTTTTCTAAACAAGGTAATATGTTGAATTAAACTGTAGGAAAGTGATACATTTTAATGTTGGAGACAACCTGGGAAATATTAAAGAAAACAGGGACATTTTATCTATTGTTGACCATTTTGTGCATGCTTTTCTAGATCAGTAGTTATGAATAAATATCTATTCATATTTAACATAATTCTTATAAATCCTTATATAATCTTTTCTACTTCATTCACTCTAGTTATATGTCTAATAATCTCTGTGTAATTAAAACCTGTAAGATTAATATGTATTCAGTATATGAGCAAGATTTATAATCACACTGTTTAGAGTTTTGAAGCTGAAATATGGTGAATATTTGAATGTAGAAATCAGTGAGCAATATCAGATACTAGGTGTGTTCCTGTGAGTCATGCTAAAACCTGACCTTTCCGTGACATGACAAGGAGCTTCGGTCACCTGCTTCTTTGCCTTTCTCTGGATGTCTTACGGTTTGTGGTGTTCTTTAAAAATCAGTTAGTGATTAGCATGTTTTTGTAATTCTTACACTTTTTATATAGAACTGTTGCAAAGGAAATAATTGTCAACAAATTTAGAATACATGGCATTCCATAAGATTAGATCAAATAAAAGGATAAAATCTCCTTATGTTATAAAAATTTTATCTATCTTTGTAATGTCAGTGTAAAATTTCTCTTTGTTATTTTTTTGGGGTTATTTGATAATGTAAAATTCAATTTTTCCAGTAAGCTATTTTATATAAACTTGTATAACAATTATTACACAAGTGTTTTACTACAAACATGTGATTACAGAAATATTTCATTTTTTTGAAATTTCAATTATTTTTTGAAAAAAGTATTTCATTATGTTATGTGTCTGAAGTGCAAAAACTTTATTTTAAGAATTAAGATTTAACTGTTTTAATAATTTAAGATTATTATTTTATTCAAATATTTAATAATGTATTGTATTTCTCAAATTTTCAAATAAATGACAAAATTATGCATTTATTACATCAATATTGTGTCAAATAATTACTTATTCTACCTTCAACATCTGTGTTTTCTAAAATCTGTATTTGTAGATATGTTGGTTGAATTTCTTCTCTTTTTTTTATGCATAAGTATTCTCATTAACACATATTTTGTCCTCAGCAGTTCCCAGTTTGTTACTCTTTCTTTCTGTTCCCAGGTAGTGAGACACTTAGATAATTTTTCAAAGAGGTTTTAAATTGCATATTGATACATGGTTCATTCTTTAGATATTGACATTACCAGTGGGGTGGTTACTCTGTTCTCAAAAACTGTGCTAATAGTTCAGTCTAGCTCCAAAGTTAAATACGAAGGGGTTGACTGCATTGCTTCATGCTGAGACACCCACAGCCTAAGACACGTCACTAAGAAAGGTAACTTACTCAAAAGATCTACACACAGTAGGTCTTCCACTATCTGTTCCTAGTGATCTTTAAACTTCAACACACACATACACAAAGAGAATCATCAGAAAACAAGAAACGTGGCTTTCCAATATTTGTAATATTATAAAACTGAAAAATTAAGAAAAATAAATCAGAAAACAATAAAACCGATCCTACCACTAGCATAGTGATAGCGAAATGATCAATGATATAAAAGAGGATGCAAATAAGGAGCTGAATTAATCAAATACTTAAATATTTAATGTTATCTAGGAAGATACAATACAGAACTCAATGAATCCAGGAGGAAACCCTGGTACAATATATGATACACAGATTCAGTTTAAAAAAAAAAAAGATTTTTAAAAAACCTTGAGAATTCCCAGAAGTCAAAACACAAATAGTCAAATGAAAAATTTAATTGAAAGTCTCAACAAAAGTTAAGATAAATAGCAAGAAATAATATCAGAATTAAATGGCAAAGTGGATGTGCTAGATCAATGAAATAATTAGAGAATAAAGAAAGAGACGTGATGAGATTAACTGAGAGCTGTTTGAAAATCTAAACAAACAATAAGACACAAGTAGGATGATAGAGTACAGGCCAATGGTATAGAAAACCTGTTCACTGGAATTGTAGGAGAAAATTCTCCAGAGCCTGGAAATAGAGGAAAATAAACATAAGCAAAAAAAGAAAGCCCTTGCAGGATGTCATAGCAAAATTGCCAGAAAATTTAGATGCAGAATATTATAATTAGATACACAGGAATGCTAAATCTCTTGTAATTATTAACTTTAAGACCAAAAGAAAAGCTTTTTCAATGGAAAATCTAAAAGCAACAAAGTCTAAAATTGATATATTTCAATTTCTGAAAAATAATTGCAAACATACATTACTGTAGCTAGCCAAATTGAAGGGGAAATGAAGATCTTCAAAGATAAGTCTAAAGAAATACTTAGCAAATAGACAGGTATTGTAAAAATTCTTAAGGAAATCTTCAAAACAGATAAAGACAGTACTCATAATTATCAGGCCAAGGGTAAAAATAGATGCCATGGGAATAGATTGAAAGAAATAAAACAGATAAGAAAACAATACTAGAAAAAGAACAAAATAAAATAAAATAATACATAATGTTTTACAATATTAATGAAACTTTAAGTAAACAAAATGACAGACTGGATCAAAACACAATGCCTTAACATATGCTGTCTGAAACATTCCCGTGTGACCCACAAAGCCACGGATTGACAGGAAAGGGATGGAAAAGGATTCTTCAGCCATCTTGAACACTAAACCAAGTAGGAGTAAGGATACTTAGATTCAGCAAGTGAACTTCAAACAGAAACTCTTGAGTAGGGACAAGGGAGGCCACAATATGTGGCAAAGGGAGCAATTTCTCAAGAGATAATGATTGTAAATACATTGTACTCAACATTAATGTACCCAGTCTCACAAAACACTTCTTGATATGAAAGGTCACATAGACTCTAATAAAATAACTGTGTGTGTCTTCCAATCTCCTACTCACTAATAGGTGATCAACTAGAAAGAAAAGAAACAGCAAAGAAAAATTTAAAATATTCTAAAATTCAAATGGACCTACAGAAACCTACAGAGATTTTCATTTAAAAATGGTTCACATCTTATTTAGCATTCCATGGAAATTTCTTCAAAAGAGACAGTATTTTAAGACCATAAAGCAAGTGTAACTGAACTTAAAAAATTAAAACGATCTCAGGTGTCCTATAATAGTACAGTATGATGAATCTCTAAAGCAACAGCAAAGAACCTTAAAAACAAGACTTGCACAGTGATTAAAAAACACCACATTGAATAATAAGTAGGATATTACCCTGTTGATAGGGAATAATTTTGTCTTAAAAAATGAACACCAGTAAAATAAAAAATTCCAACCATTAAAATGGCAAATAAATTGA
Organism: Dasyprocta punctata; assembly: GCA_004363535.1. Classification (NCBI taxonomy): domain Eukaryota; kingdom Metazoa; phylum Chordata; class Mammalia; order Rodentia; family Dasyproctidae; genus Dasyprocta; species Dasyprocta punctata. The sequence goes on along the minus strand of RJWM01023995.1, from coordinate 23,857 downwards.
GCAGATTCTTAAAAAGAGAAATGGAAATATCCAATAAGTCTAACAAAATGTCTTTTTATTTAATTTCTTTAGCAATTATGGAAATGATAATTAAAACAATGAGATTACATCTCACACCTGTCAGGATGCCTAATATTGTTAATAGGAAAGCAATAAATGCTGGCAGGGATGAGACGGAAGTGTGCCCTCCTGTGCTTCTGATGGAGGAGTAAACTAACATGATGAATATGGAAATCTGTATGGAGTTTCTCTAAAAAACTCAAAAGCGAAGTATGATAGAGGAGACCATAATGTTAACAAAATAACCATTCTCAGAAGGTTACCTACCACATGGTCCCTCTTATGTTAACAATTTAAAAATAAATGCATAGAAAATAAATTCACTGCATTAAGGAAGTGAATCTGGGAGTGGTGGAGGTAAAGTTTGTAATGCAATGAAAATAGTGAAGACATATCATATGCATATATCCATATACCGATACAAATCTCATCATTTTGTATTGCTAATTTTGCTGCAATTAAAAAAATTTACATGTCATATGCAGCTGCTGAAGAACCAAATGTTAAAGGAAGTTAATAATTTTTATCTGAACATTTTATGGAAAATGGACTGCCCTATAGAACTGCAATTAAAAAAAGGGGATTGGTGTAATGATAGTTGACTGAGGCCAGAGGAGCCCATGCAGTCTCACTTTCCATGTTCTCCCTGGCCTCTTTCTATAGCATTTCCTTCCCTTTGTACATTTCAATATCCTTCTAGAATGGGGGCTAAATGACATATTTTTCAATGAGGTAGGTCATAGAATTCTTTTTCTCTGCACCTTTCCCACAGAAATGGGAGGAGAAGGCCAGAGAGCTATTTCCAGGTTATAAATTATTTGAGTAGTTTTACTATATATGACCTTAAGGAGGTGAATGGTAGCTTCCATAGCTAGCTTTAAGGATGAAAGTGGATCAGGAGAAAGTTTAGAGAGATATCCCATCTGTGGCCCTTCCCAACTCCTTAATTTTAAAGTTCTTAGTTTGCCAAAGGGATATACTTTGTGGCACTATGTTCTGATCTGTAATAATGCAGAACTTCCACAGAAGTTTCACAAAACTGAAGAGATCATCATTGGGTATGTTGGATTAGTGAAAATGTGATAAACTACCATAAACTATTCATAAAAGGGTCAAAGCAGAGATGAGAATGAGAAAAGGTAAACAGAAAAATAATAACCTATGAATATTAAAATAATCAAAGCACATAAGAACAAGCATAACTCATTCATACATTCAATTACTCTTCCCTTAATACTTTTTAAGTAAATTCCTTGTCTCAGGTACATTTTTAAGTCCTAGAGATACATCTCTGTGACGAATCTGACACATTAGCTAGCTTCATGAACTTGACGGCAGCATAACAGTAGATCTAAGTTGCAGTCAAATCTCACAACCAAAATAATAAAATAAAACTGTTTAGTGGTCAGAGAAAAGTGCATAAGAATTGTGAAAATCAAATTGTTTTCTGAAAGGGAAAGTAACTGAGACTTTTAGAAGGAAACTTTATTAGAGTGAATGTTGAATAATCTGTTTATGTTGCATCATTTTGTATTGATCCAGAAAATAACAGATAATGAGAAACTGACTTTCTCCAACATTTGATTTCTGTGGCAGTGACATATAAAAAGTGATCCTTGAATTTTATTGTGAGGTAACTGAGCATGAATACTTTATGAATTTTTTAATAATACTAAGCAAAATTTTAAGTATAAGTGAGATCATCCCAGTTTCTCATTCTGTCTTCTCATTACCTAGGTAATGTATCTTATAATTAATATCAAACCACAACACACAGATATTCCAAAAGGTAATCTTGACTAAAACATTTCTTGAATGGTTTTGGAATTCTGGTATGCATGAAAAATGTCTAAACAATGAACATGCAATGCTGCAAAGTTTTTGAATTTTATAATTCAGGAATATACAGAAATATCATACAGCTAGGTTATTTTTTTCTTCAAGAAAACTCTTCAAATATTATGATCTGGAAAATGAATTTGAAAGAACTACAAATCTGACTAGCTTAGTTTTCCTCACATAGAATTGTGCCTATGATGTAGGCAGTGCTGGAAATTGAGCTGCATTAGTTTTAGAGAAATAATGTCTGTTGATCCTGCTGCCCGGTTTTGCTTCTTCCAATAAAGATGTGTGAACCCATTTTCTACAACCAACCAGAAGAAATTAGAAATTGAAATAACGAAGAACTGTTATTTTGAATCTCAAATGAATATTGACAAGTTAAATTTTACACAGAACTTTGTTTGGATTCTTATATATTGATACTATTTTTCTAGCACAGTCACAAAACAGAAACCTGTTTCAAAGAAACAGTTATATCAAAAGCAAATCAGATAGATATCTAGTGTACTGCCTCATCTTTTCTTTTCTTTCTTATTTTTTCATAGCGCATACTACCATAAGTATAGAAAATTTTTGTCTCAAATGTCCCCCTCCCATCTCTTCTAGAGAGTGAAGCTCTTGCTATATATTCCTTCTTGTATTCCTCAAAATTCACATGCACTTACCTGTAGAGAACTTTCTACTGAAGGCTTTGCACCTAGAACAACTTCCTCCCACCTGCTTGACAGACACCTCTTTCAAGCATTTTCTTAATTGACAAATTTTCAATGAACTCAACCATGATCATGCTGTTTCTCATTGATTCCCCTATCCTCAACTACTGAACCCCATTTACTGTGTTCTTTTATATGTTGCTTTTTCAATTATAGCACATTTTATTATCTAATATGTTGTATCACTAATTTTTGTATTTTCTTTTACATTGATGGGAATCTATCATCTATGACACCACTATTGACACACTCAGATACTCATATCACCTTCCAAATTGTCTCCAGATCTACAAGTTGTTTATACCAGTTGATTACAAGTCTTCCATAAATTTCTATAAGTTTACAATACTTAATTAAAATGGGTCATTTTTTATCCACAATGAAAAAGAGCATAAAAATATTTCAAAGGTAAAAAATATCTGGCAACTAATAAATATTTTAAAACAAATTCAGCATTTTATACTATACTTAGCTATAAAAATGGAAAATCCAATTTTCTTACATAATGTACAAGAAGATTAGAAAGCCAAACCAAGACACATGAGTAAAAAATAAGATCACATACTGTCTTGGTTACTTTTCTCTTGTTGCTGGGACAAAATACTTGACACCCAAAGTTAAAGGAAGAGAGGTTTATTTAGTTCGGAGACTGTGAAGGTTTCAGTTCAGAATTAGCTAGCTCCAAAGCAGAGTGGCATGGCAGAGGAGCAACAGTTCAGGGTAGCAGAAGACAGTAAAAGCAACAAGAGCAAAAAGAGAAAAAAACAAACCTATTTTCCTCCCTTATATTGTATGCAGGCCATCATCCACCCAGGGTGGATGTGCGCTCACACTATCTCTGTGCCCTCCTCTTTCATGAGATGAAGATATTTACAAAGTGAGACCCTAGCCCCATGCTGAGTCACTCAGTTAAACTCCTAAACTTGAGTTGACACATGTAACAACCATTACACATGCACAAAATCATTGGAGATATATTACAGTACCATGAAGCACATAAAAATCAAGAAAAGCAGTTATTAGCACTAGATGCTAGAGAAAAAAATAAATAACCTAGTAAAATTGGGGTAATAAAATGCTAAAACATAGCAACTAATAAAATAATTTTTATAAAACATTGCATATTATTTATCAAAAGATGAAGAGTAACAAATTATTGGATGAAAGAAATGTCAAGTTAGCTTTTGATGGATATGCCAATACAGCTGAGTTGATACTATTCATATGCACTAATTAAATAATCACAATATATTTCATAAATTTGCATAAATACTGTCATTCAAAAAGTTAAATGAAGAACCAAATATTTGATTCTTTAACCAAAGATGAAACAAAAGAAAAAAAATACAATGACAATATTATAGACATTGAGGAAAAGAGAGAAAGACAAAAGAATAAGGAGATAAATGACAGTGGGAATTTAAAATGTGATGACCTGTAGTTTAACTACGTGAATGTTTACACTGAAAGTGATTAGAAATCATCGGTTTGATTTTCATTGCTGTTGTGAAACAGTAGTTACAAGAATCTCTCTGTCACCACAAGCGGCTCTATGCATAACCTGAATGTATTTTAATGATAGAAAATCTTAAATAAAAATATCTTCTCCATGGCATTGTGTAATCTTGTGTCTGTTGAGATGATACTAGCTTAGAAATTCACCCCCAGCCTCTCATTTAGCTTAAATCTCAACATTAGTGTAAGGGTCAGGATTAGGGTTAGGGTTGAAGTTAGGGTTAAGGTTATAGCTCAGGTTAGCACCCACAGGCGCTTAAGCCACTGAGCCAAACTCCCAGCCCTGAATATAATTGTCTTTCCACACATCTATGAACAATATAATACTTAGCAGAAATAGCTTTTATTCACTATAGCAATTTTTCTCCTGAAATTTTCAGACATGAGCACTTTTGCCTAAGATGGTCACTTTTCCCTATACATCACAGCTGGTTATTTATGTAGTAACGAAAGGTTCACAATATCTATGTTACAGGATTCACACTGTGTCCTTTCTCCAGTCCTGCCTCTGCTTCCTTCTCCTGGACAGATAATACTCATTGAAATATTTCAGTTTCCTTATATTTTAACTTCTTTGTATTCTTTTCAAAACAATATTTGACTCGATTATGTATAACCACATTAAGTTTTGTCCACTGAATTCATTGAAAAATTTATGTCAGATTAAGGGCTGATTTTGTCTTTCTGATGAATTTACTTTTGTAAAATAAAAACATAATTAAATACCATAAGACTGTAAAACACGTTCCACATGTATAGTTTATAAAAGAAGCAGGCAATGTTGGGCAAATGGAATGTAGCTGTCTCCGTCTTCTGTGGGGGCCTCAAAAATGTGCATTTATCAGCCTTGAATACTCATTATACTTAGAGAAGGATGAGGAACCATAGAATATGTAACACATGGAGGTGTTGGTGTATATAGGTATACACGTGTAACTGTACATATGTATAAATATACAAGATAGATAGCTATGCTACTAATTCTCTGTTAGTTCATCAGAAAGGATAGTTTGTGCTGTCATTGTTTGATTGTCTGATCATTATTTATGTCTAGATTCATAACTTGAACAACTACTTCTAGGAGAACAATATGTAATATATTAACTAGAATTGATTTCTTACTGTTTTTTAAAAATTCTGTATTATTTCTACCCTTTTTCTGTTTTGTTTTTTAAAATAAAAAAGGAAAATAACCATAAAGAGTCCATACTAACATACATCGTGTTAGATTATAATGTTTTAGTAACAATATGAGAATGAGGCTGAATGCACACTATTATAATGTTTATATATATCTATACGGACACATCCAAATAAGCTTTATAAACAGAGGAAAATAACTGGGGAAATTTCTAAAATGTAAACAAAATGTTAACAATTCTGCAATTCCTACATTTGCTTCATTGAATATTCTTGTTTTATATTTTTTCTAATGAACATGTCATACTGAAATGGCAAACAAACACACTGGTATGACAGCCAGAATTTGGAGGCAGATTTATTTACCTGAACAGAGACTGATCAGGATCATTCCCAGAATATCAGGCCCTGATCTCTGGTGGTCTAGGGTTTATATGGGATAAGTAAACAAGAAGTACAGAGGGAGAATGGCTTGGCAACTGGGGACTGGTTTATACAATACACATCATAGTAACCAGCTATGCATCACAGTGTCCAGCCGTTTCAAGGAGACAGAAGCAAGTGGAACTCCACAGGAATTAGTACCTGGGCAAGTAAGAAACTGAAGTATACTGGCTTGGCGGGAGGGGGCGCATTTTCTGTTACATTACTTCTATGATCATGTAATACTTTGAAATATAAAATGTTTTCTGTTAAACATTGTATTTTTCTATCCTTTCTAGTCAGTCATTAGATAAGTATGTCACTGGAAATGTCTTCTCCATCACCCTAATCCAAAAAAAATGCCATTAATCACTTGAATGTAAATGTCAGTCTCTGCAAGTCAATGTAGTTGTGTCAATTTAAGAAGTAAATAAATGAAATTCACCAACAGTTTAGAGTACCACAAGAGCAAGGCATGGTGGTGCACACCTGTAATCATAGCACTCAGGAGGCCGAGGCAAGGGGACTGTTGTGAGTTTGAGACCAGCCTGGGCTAAAAGTGAGTTCAAGGCCAGCCTGAACTGTATAGTGAGATCCTGTCTCAAAAAGACAAAAAAAAAAAAGTAAAAATAAAAATAGCATACCACAAAAGAAGATGAAGTGACTTTGGTTTTAATTGTGTGGCCTCTAATGGAATAGGCAACATATTTTGTTTACTGAGTCACTGATATTTTCCTTGGAATCAGGCCAAGGAATCTTCCTAGGGAATTATGCCCTGAGGACGATGAAATGCTGGAGTATGCCAAATGCCCATTAAATGTGGCGCCCTCAGATCACCAGACTGGAAGGAAAGGTGTACACTCTTCACCATATATCCTCTGTTCCTTCCCCCATTCTTTTTAGGTGAAACTGAGGAGGTTTCCATTTGACCAGGCCCTGAAAAAAATTTTCTTGGGTGATATAATTTAAGACACTGAAGCATGAATGCATTAAAACATAAAAATAAGTTATATCAAGAAAAACAAATATGCATAAGGTTTAGCTTCTTACATGGTTTTCATATTTAATTCTCAGAGTGATGTGAGGTTGACTATTTTATACCTAGATAATCTCGGAAGAAGTTTTCTTTTTCAGTAACTGTCTTGGTTACTTTTTACTCCTTGTTGAGACAAAATACCTGATGCCCAAAATTAGGGAAGGAAAGGTTTATTTCTTACAGTTTCTCAGGAATTTTAGTCCATACTTTGTTGGCTCCGAGGCAGCATGGTGTGGTGGGGCTGCCATTCATGGCAACTGCAAGCAGCAAGCATGTTGGCGAGAGAGAGAGAGAGGGAGCGGGCGGAAGCAAGCAAGAGGAAGGCCCGCCTCCTTTACACTGTATCTCAGCTCCACCCCTGGGTGGGTGTAGCACTCACATCATCCACCCCGGTGCTAGACAACAAACCTATCACAAGCAAGCACCAGACTCAGCCCCATAAAAAGTATATAAGGACTTGGGAGGACATAGTATATCTCACAATGGAGTAACTTTATCTCACCAGATCATTATTCACTTTGGAGTGGATGAGATCATACAAAGTGGGTATTTCATCAGAAAATTATATTCACATATTATTTAGGCCAAACCTTGAGTAATAAGATGCTGAAATGATAATTTTTTTTTTTGCTGGTTCCACTCTAATAGTGTCCCTCATTATCATATCTGGATCCTATGTGTTCATCTCCACTATCCTGAAAATTAATTCCTCTTCAGGAAAGAAAAAAGCCTTCTCTACCTGTGCCTCTCATCTCCTGGGAGTCACCATCTTTTACAGCACTATGATCTTTACTTGTTTAAAACTGAAGGAGTCCTACTCCTTGGGAAAGGATCAGGTGGCTTCTGTGTTTTACACAATTGTGATTCCCCATGATAAATCTACTCATTTAAGTCTTAGAAACAAAGACATGAAGAATGCAGTCACTAGAGTCCTGCAGAAGAGAGAGTTCTGTACTTAGTGTAACATTGATGCTAAGTATTTATATTCGTCTTTGCTTTTTTAATTTTGATTAATTCTTTGTCTTTTTTTCTGAAAAACTCTTGTTTTTTTCTCTTCTACAGTTGTCTTTATTTAAACAAACATGATCTGATATGTTTTGCTAGAACTTCACATGGTATTAGTCAATTATGATATACAATATATAATATATATTATATATAATATATACTAAGTATATATTAAATTTATGGTACAAATACATGTGATTTAAAGGGCAACTAAAGTAGAAAATGAGAAATTATTTTTATTTTAAAAAATATATCATGCAATATTGCATTTGAACTCCAATTTGTGTTTATTTCACATTTCAAAATCTGTACTTTTTTGATGCCATTCCATTCAGAATACAGAGAATGCTGGCAGTGTGGCTTAAAGAATTTTCTTCTAAATCAGACATTCTAAAATTTCATTTCTAGATCTGGTTTCTTTCATTACAAAACTCATTACTTCACTGAAATTTTATGAATCAGTTTTACCCACTGAATAAGATACAGAAAAAGTGCAGGATCATCTATCTGATCAGAAGATGGAGGGACAACTTTCAGAGCAACAAGTATAATTGCTGCCCATTATCATAAGACCTGCATTCCTGTTGTATGTATATATCATATTTTTAAAGAAGAGTCCTTCATGCTTTACTAATTTCTTTTGGCTAATTCAGTTGACAAATTCACAAGCAATTAAAATAAACTAAAAGAAGCCAATGTTTCCCAAGTTTGGGTTCAGAAGAAAGGAAAATATTGAAGTTTAAATTATTAGAAATTCACATCTTAATATTGGAGACAATCAAGAAAATTATTAAAGGAAAGAGAAATGTTGACTTTTTTCCATGTTCTTCTAGATCAATGGTTGTAAGTATATATCCATGTAAAATTTCTGCTGTTTACTATATGATCTTTTCCTTTCTGTAGTCACTTAAAAGTTTAACACCTAATAATCTTTTTGTAATCGGTACCTATAATGTGAACATTTTCTCAATATATGAGCGAAATTAGCAGTCATTTTGCAGTGCCTTGAGCTTGAAATATGGTGAACTTGCCAAGTTCAAACCCACTTGCATTCACTGTTAAAGTGTCACCTGCCATTCATATGGAAAGTGTAACTTTCCATGACACGCCAAGAAACTTCAGCCACTTGCTTCTTTGTATTTTCTAATATCCTTATGCTTGTATTATTCTTTAAAAATAAGTTGTTGAACTTAAAGTCTGCATTTTTAATAATGAAGCTTTGCAAATCAAAAAAATTGAAAATGGATTTACCATGTGTGAGAGTCCACAAACTTAGGTCAGGTGGGAAACTAACATTTTCATTTTTAATGTAGTGTGTATATATTATATAATTACAGTTTTAATACTCTCCTTACTGTTTTACATTATTTTACAATGTATGGTTCCATTTTTCAGCAAACATTTTGTTTAAACTGTTGTTACATTTATAACATTGATTTATTTATTCCAAGTGTGTGTTTAGATAAATTTTGTTTTTGAAATTTAAGGTTTTATTTACTTTTTTGTAAAACTAGATGTGATTGCTTTGGGTGTCTAAACTAAAGTGAAGCATCTATTTTAAAAAGTAGCACTTTAAAATTTGTCAATTTATTCTAAACTTTTAAGTAATTTATTCAAATATTTCATGTATGTATTACTTTACTCATAGTTATGAGGCTACTAAAATGTCTTATCCTACATTTATTTTCATAAAATTTTTATTTATTCTTCATTTCTTACCTATGTTTTGTAGAATCTGTATTTGTATGTACATCTGATTTTTTTTGGATTAGAAATAAGACTGATAAACACTTATTGTATCATACTTTGATATAGATCCTCTAATCAAATAAATGTATTATGCAATTAAAAATTAAAAACTGTTTACACTTTGTCATCTTAAATTGTAAGTTATGAGTTTTTATAATTTAGAAAATGCAATTGATCATTTTCTGTTAGCAAGGCAGGTCAAAAGAATCTATGACTTTGTAGACAACATTTAAGTTGAGAAAATTCTTCATTTTACTGAAATTGAGACTAAATTATCTTCTTTATATTATATGCTAGAAGCATTTTTAACATGTTACTAAATAAGCATAATAAAATGCTTTGACCATAAGTGAAAAGTTACTCATGGTTGTGAATCTATTACAAAAGTACAGCTCATAGCACTATATGGCCACAGGGAAAAGTAGATATAGAACAAAAGGCACAGAGTAACACATATTTTTTGTTTTTTATAAAAAAGCAGAACCATAAATTTTTTGGTTTTGCCCAATTATTTTTTATTGTATCATTGCATGGCTTATATATTTTAGATATTTTTGTGAAGTAAAATATGATTCCCAGGCAAAATTTCTTTTTTTTTCAATTTATTTAAGCGAGAAAAAAGACACATATAACAAAGACAAAAAGCAAGAGACAAACAAATGACTAGAGTAAATGCACAACAGTAATACTGCAGGTTTACAAAACAGGATGATAGAAACATGACAATGGTTGCAATATTGTGTATCGTTATCTTTAAAATGGTTGTTTACATTAACGGATATAGACATGTAAAATTGATCTAATCATATGAGTATTAATTGTTCTTTCTCAATAACGAATACATTCAGCAGTGTAGAAAATTTCATATAGCATAAAATATTATTTCTTTAAAGAATGTAATGCAGCATGAAAGCTCTTTTGCTTCTTAAAATTGAGTAGTTAACAGTTACATTATGTTGTCAAGAAAATAATTTAATGTTTTTTTATTTAATGGGTTTTAGACACACAATTAAAATATTTTATTCTTACAGGGTATTTTCATGTACATGCAATCAACACACAAATTTAATGCTGTAAAAGAGAAAACTACCTTTTGGTCTACAAGCTAAGACTTCATGATTTTCTTTTGGGATTTTGTCTCTAACAGATTTCACAGTCAGGATATTAGGATAACTCGATTCCTAATGTGCGGGCATATTTGGACTCTTCCTTCACCAGTGTCCCCCTTACTATTCTGGCACAAGGGACAAGCGTTTCCATTTAAATTACTGTGACAGCTGCCCACTTCCTCTCTACTTAGTCCTTACTTCCTTACAAATCACACTGAGTGATCAGAAGAAACCACTGAAGCTATATTCACCAGCTCTCCTGGTCTTTGAAGCCTATAAATTCTGTATTACTCACACAATGGGTACACATGCAGTCCCTGTTCCCCCTAGGTGAGCACTACTGCCTTCAATTGGTCTTGGGTTCTCTGGGCTACTGGGCAGAGTAAGGGACTCTGAAGAAAGGTGCAGCTCCCCCTTACTGCTGCTAAGGGCAATGCAGCTCACTTGAGCTTACCATCAGTGATCACAAGTGCAAAAAATGAAAAGTTGGGGGAAAAAATTCCAATGTCCTGAGTGATGGTAAAAAGAATGACCCCAAGGTAAACCCCTTCCTCCTGAAGCAAGGCTTGATCTTGAATGCATCCAGTTTCCAGGTTTTCTATTCCTTTTACAAGGAGTACACTCTGCTGCCACATCAGTTCCCACCAGGGACTCCTAAACTTTTCATGGGATTGGCAGAGAACTTGGCCCATGTGCTAAATGTCACCTCGTGCTATTCATGTAAGAGAAAAAAGACACAGAAAAGAAAAACAAAAAGCAAAAGAAACAAACAAACAACAACAACAAATCCAACACAATAACATTATAGGTTTATGAAACAAGATGATAGAAATTTGACAATGGTTGCAATATTGCATATCCTTACCTTCAAAAGGATTGTTTAGATTAACAGATATAGACATGTAAAATTGACCTAATCATATGAGTATTAATGGTTCTTTTTCAATAACTAATACATTGAGTAGTATAGTCATTTTAGCTCTCCTATGTATATACATATACAAATCTGTCTTTTTCCTTTACATTACTTCTTTCCTACTTTCCCCATGCCAATTACTTTTCCTCGTTGAGCAGTTTCTTACCCTTACACAATATTCACTGTAAATTTTGGATCATATATACTTTTTCAGTTTCTCACACTAGAGAGACAATATGGTATTTACACATGTGAGTTTGATTTATTTCACTTATGAGTATGGCCTGAAGTCGTGTCCATTTCCTTATAAAACTCTCAATATAATTTTTCTTGATAGCTGAGAAGTACTGCATTGAATGAAAATAACACATCTTTTTTATCCATTCCTTGATTGATGGGCACTGGGTTGTTTCCAAGATTTGGCTATTACAAATTGGGTTGCTAAGAACATGGGTGCACAGATAGCATTGTGGTATGATGTTTTCAATTTTTCTGGGAAAGTGCCCAGAAGCAGGATAGCTGGGTCAAATGGAATCTCGAATCCTAGCTTCTTGAGGAATCTCCACACTGGTTTCTACAGTGGTTGCACCAGTCTACACTCCCACCAAGAGTGGACAAGAGTTCCTTTTCCCCCACAGCCCATCCAGCATTTGTTATTGGTTGATTTCTTGATCTTAGCCATTCTTTTTGGTGTGGGATGGAATCTCAGTGTTGTTTTAATTTACATTTACTCAGCGATCATTGATGGTGAACATTTTTTCATGTATTTATTTGCCGTTTGTATTTCTTTCGCTGAGAAGTGTGTATTCATCTCAGATGTCCACTTTTGGATTGGGTCCTTGAATTTAAGGGCCTGATTTCTTTTAATTCTTTGTATGTGTTAGATAGAAGTCCTTTGTCTCAGGGACAGACAGTAGGCTAAAATATTTACCCAATTTGTGGGTTTACTTTTCATTCTGTTGGAGATTTCCTTTGACGTGCAGAAACTTTTAATAAGACAAGATCCCAGTTGTCAATTCTGGGAAGTATTTCTTGTGCAGTTTGACTTTTGTTCATAAACTCTCTGCCTACTCCTATGTCGTCAAGATTTTTACCTACTTTGTCTTCCAGCAGATTTAGTGTCTGTGTTTTAATATTCAGATCTTTGATCCATTTTGACTTTATTTTAGTGCATGGTGATAGACATGGATCTAGTTTTAGGTTACAGCATATGAAAAGCCAGCTTTTCCAGCACCACTTACTAAAGAGGCTATCTTTCTCCCAATGTACATATTTGGCCCCTTTGTCAAACGTGAGGTGGCTGAGTGTGTTTGTAGTTTGGGTTGCATCTTCTAATGTATTCCATTGATCTTCAGGTCTGTTTTGATTCCAGTACCATGCTGATTTTATCACAGTAGCTTTTTTTATTATAGTTTCAAGTCAGGGATTCTGATATCTCCTGCCTTACCTTTGTTGCCTAGAATTGCCTTTGGTATTCTAGGTCTCTTCTGCTTCCAGATGAATTTTAGGGGTGATTTCTGTACCTCTGTGAGGTATGCATGTATTATTTTGATTGGGATTACATTAAATCTGTATAACAATTTTGGGAGAATGGCAACTTTCACAATGTTTGTTCTTCCTATCCATGAGCAAAGAATATCTTTCCATTTTCTGAAATCCTCTTTGATTTCCTTTTTCAGAGTAATGTAGTTTTCATTGTACAGATCTTTTACTTGCTTCATTAGATTGATTCTTAAGTATTTCATTTTTTTTGATGCTATAGTGAAGGATGTGATTTCCCTTATTTCTCTCTCTGCAACTTTGTTGTTTGTGTATAGGAATGCTATTGATTTTTGAGTGTTGACCTTGTATCCAGCAGCATTACTGAATTTGGTTATTACATCTAGAATCTTTCAATGGATTTTTGGGGGTCTTCTATGTAGTGTATCATATCATTGGTAAATAATGATAATTTAGATTCTTTCTTTCCTATCCTTATTCCTTTTATTTCTCTCTCTTGTCTAATTGCTCTGGCTAATGGTTCCAGAACTATATTGAATAGGAGTGGTGATAATGGACATCCTTGTCTTGTTCCTGCTTTTAGGTTGAAAATTTTCAGTTTTTCTCCATTTAGTAAGATGTTGGCTGTCAGTTTATGATATATGGCTTTTATCAGGTTGAGGTAGAGACTGGCTATTCCAATTTTCTGTAGAGTTTTTACTGTGAATGAGTGTTGGATTTTGTCAAAAGCTTTTCGTGCATCTATTGAGGTGATCATGTGATCCTTGTCCTTGGCTCTGTTGATAAGATGTATTACATCTCTGTTGATAAGGTATATTGCATATGTTTAACTATCCCTGTAATCCTGGGATGAATCCCACTTGATCATGGTGCATAATCTTCCTGATGACATGCTATTCTATTTGCCAGAATTTTATTGAGAATTTTTGCATCTATGCTAATTAGGGAGATTGGCTGGTAATTTTCTTTTTTGGTGGGGTCTTTCCCTGATTTTGGTATTAGGGTAATACTTGCTGACAGGAATGAGATGGGGAGACTTACTTCCCTTTCAATTTCATTGAGGAGTTTGAGGAATGTAGGCATTAATTCTGCCCTAAATTTTTTGTAGAATATTGGGGACCTGGCCTAGATCCCCAATCTCCCAAACAAGTGTATGGCAAAAACTTAAATAAATGAGACAAGTAGTATGATTTTAGGGCTCCAGGAGGATCAAAGTCCTCTGCAGAGTTCTTGACTCTGAAGCTATCATGAGGGATAAGACAAAGAGCTTCTCTGGGCCACCCATGTTTATTTCCATAATAAACAAAGAGAGGGGATACTGAGGGAGGCAAGGAATGAGCAGGACCTCAAGGACTTCTCTGAGTAGCAAATTGTGCCAATTTTAGGAGAACTGTCTTATCTCCATGATGACAATTATGGTGGGAGTGAGACGCCTGCATGTATGAGATGTCTGCAGCTGCAGTCTCTATCTACTTCATTGGGTCTGCACCAAGCATCTTCAGTGATAGCCTTATCTTGCCCTTTGAGGAATCTCTGGCCTCACAGGCCACTACAGGCCTCAGCCAGGACCAGTGATTCATAAAAGTTCACTTACTATGAATCAGATCACATCACCAGGCAAAGGACCTAAGCCTAGAACAGGCTCACAGATAAATAAGAAAGCCAGTTAGTTAATTTTAAATTCTGCTCAGAACTGCTTTGCAGTGGTCTCAAACAGGAGAATTCAGCAGAGAATCCATCAGGACCTGGGCTTTTCTTTGTTGGTAAAGTTCTAATTACATTTTCAATTTCATTAACTGAAATTGGGTTATTCAGCAGTTTCACATCTTGATTCAGCTTTGGTAATTCATAGGTTTGTAGGAATCTGTCCATTTCATCTGTGTTATTGAACCTATGTGAGTAAAGATTTTTGAAGTAGAAATTGATGATCTTCTGTGTTTCCACAGGGTCTATAGTGATTTCATCCTTTTCATTCCTTATTGCATGGATTTGAGTTTATTCTTTCCTCTTTTTGATAAGGTTGGCTTGGGGTTTATCAATTTTATTTATTCTTTCAAAGAACCAACTCTTCAATTAATTAATTCTTTGCATTGGTTTCTCAGTTTCAATTGCATTAATTTCTGCTCTGATCATCATAATTTCCTCCCTTCTTTGAGCTTTGGGTTTGACTTGCTCTTGCTCTTCTAGAAGTTTGAGGTGCAACATTATGTTATTTATATGTGTCCTTTGAATTTTTCTGATGTGGGAGTTTAATGCTATAAATTTCCCTCTGAGCACTGCTTTCACTGTATCCCACAGGTTTAGGTAATTTGTATTTGCATTTTTGTCCAGTTGTTTATATTGTTTAATTTCTTCTTTAATTTCTTCTGTGACCCATTGATTGTTTAAGAGTGTGTTATTTAAATTACATGTGTTTATACGGTTCTTGTGGCATTTTTTCACTAATTTCCAATTTTATTGCGCTATGGTCAGATAATATGCATGGAATTATTTCAGTTCATTTGCATTTACTTAAGCATGTTCTGTGAACTAGTATATAATCTATTTTAGAGAATGACCCATGTGAAGCTGAGAAGAATGTGTATTCTGATATTGATGGGTGGAGCACTTGGTACACATCTAGTAGGCCCATTTGTTCACAAGTTTGATTCAGTTCTGTTATTTCTTTGCTGATTTTTGTTTGGTTGATCTGTCTCTTTGTGACAGTGGGGTGTTAAGGTCCCCCATTGTAACTGTATTATTGTTTATTTGGTTTTTCATGTCTATTAAGAACTATCTTACGTAGTTGTGTGCTTCCATATTCAGTGCATACATATTTAAGATTGTAATTTCTTCCTCTGGAAGTGTTCCCCTAACAAGTATGTAGTGACCTTCTTTATCTCTTTTGATCATTCTTGGTTTGAGGTTCAGATTGTCTGCAAACATAATAGCTACCCCTGCTTTTTTCTGGGTTCCTGTTGCATGGAGTATTGTTTTCTATCCTTTGACTTTTAGTCAGTGAGTTTCCTTTTGAGTGAAATGTGTTTCTTGTACACAGCGTATTGTTGAGTTTTGTTTCTTAACACACTGTGCCAGTCTGTTTCTTTTTATTGGTGAGTTGAGACCATTTACATTGATTGATATAACTGATATGCACTGACTCATCTCTGTCATGACATCTTTCTGTTGATTTTCTGCATTTTTCTGTTTAATTGTTTGCTCTGTTTAGTGGTTTCCTTTTTCTGTTGTTTTTAAGATTGTAGCTATCTTTGTCTCTTTCTAGTGTCTTTCAGTACTCTTTGTAGTGTTGGTTTGGTGGCCATAAATTTCTTCAGTTGTTCTATGTCATGAAAGTATCTTATCTCTCCATCAATTTTCAAAGATAGTTTTGCAGGATACATCAATCTGGGTTGAAAGTTGTTTTCTTTCAGGATTTGAAATACTTCTCTCCAAGCTCTTCTTGACTTGAAGGTTTGTGTAGCGAAGTCTGCCATGATTCTGATAAGCTTTCCTTCATAGGTGATCTGTTTGTTTTCTCTGACAGCTTTCAGTATTTTGTTCTTGTGCTGTATTTCTGATACCCTAATTATTATATGCCTGGGTGAAGATTTATTTTGGCTATGGTTAATTGGGGTTCTGTATGCCTTACTTACCTGTATATCAGATTCTCTTCCCATGTTTGAAAAATTTTCTGCTATTACTTCTGCAAATAGTCCTTCCCAAATCATTAGTATTGACCCCTGCTTTTTCATTAACACCTATTAAATCTTATGTTATTTCTCTTGGCATCATCTTGCAGCTGTTGAATTGTTTCCTGGTTCCTTGTTATTTTTAAGAGATCTTTTCTTTTGTGATTGTAAGCTTCCATGCTGTCTTCAAGGTCTACGATTCTATCTTAAGCTTCATTCAAGTGGTTTTGCCAACATACCTTGGAATTTTTAATTTCCTGAATTTCCCTTTGAATCTGTTTCATGCATTCTACTTGTGTCTTATTTTGTTCATTCAAAGTTTCCATCATTTTCTTATGTTCTTCTATTTTTTTATGTTGATCTTCTTTAGATACACACAGCATTTCTTTTGTAATGATTGTCATTTCATTTTTTAGCTGAGAGATTATTTCTGATTTGTGTTTCTCTATAGCTTCATGGAGTTGTTTCTTTACTTCGTTTGTTATCATTTCAGAAAGTTCAGTTGTGTGACTCCCAGTGTCTTCCATTTCAGTGTCTCTTGGGTTTGTTCTCAGTGGGCTGGGGCACTGAGACTGCCTCTTGGTCTTTCATTTTGTCATTTTCTTCTGGGACCTGTGTGGCTGGGCAGGCAGCCTCCCGATGGATTGCACGGCAACACTGTGTTGGGTAGAGCTTCAATCTTCCAATATCCTCATGGCTACCTGGGGCACACCACCAGATTTTGGCACTGGATCCTTGTGCTGTGTGTTCTGAGAGACTGGCTGTGTGTTACCTTGATTTACTTTGTTGGGTTGCTTGGGGATGTTGGGCTGGACAATGTTTCTATCCTCCCTGTAGCTAGCAGGGTCACATCCTTGGAGTTTGTTGCCATGGCCTAGACCCTGGATCTGCAACATTCACAACCTCTGCAACCCAGGTAGCTAGCAGAGACACACCCCTGTGGTGTGTCGCTGGATCTTCAGCCTGGCTGTGTGGAGTTTGAAATCTCCAGGACTCAGGGGGCTAGGTGGAGTTCACTCTGGAGTGTGGCACAACCAGGACCTTGCATCTGGCTGCAATGAGTTCACAGCCTCTGGAGCACGGGGCAACCCTGGGCATGTCCCAGGCATATAGTGCCATGGTCTTGCTCCTGGTTGGGTGGGGTTCACAACCTCTAGGACCTTCCACACGGCCACACTCCTGAACAATGAAGCTTGTGCCTTGTGTTTTAATGGGCAGAGCTCGAGTTCTCCAAGGCCCTGATTCTATGCTGTCTGATCCCTGATGAGCAGCTCTGGGGCTCTGGGCTGGGCTGGGCTCAGTACTTCTGCATCCTGCGAGGCTGGCCTGGCACTCCCCTGATGGATTGTGCTGGGACATTGGGCTGGGCAGAGCTCGATCCTCTGTGCAGCTAGTGAGGGCTCACTTCTGGAGTGTGTAGCTGGACCCTCTGCCTTACTGGGTGGGGTTCAGAATCTCCGGGACCCAGGCAGCTAGGCAGAGTGCACCCCAGAGTGTTTCACCACAAGGATCTTGCTGCCTTTTATTATATTAATAATGTTTCAAATGTTTATTTCCTCCACTTACAATATCTGTCTTTTCAAGAATCTCTATTTGTAAATATTCCTGGTTGTATTTCTTTATGTTTACTGTTTAGAATTTCATAAGTATTTATTCTTCAATATATTGTTAGGGCTCTTCTTTCATCACATAAATGTTAGCCATTTTTTATATTTATGGGATCTACCAATTGTCCAATTTCCACTCCCCCAGTATTTTTATAATCATAGTTTTACCTTTTACTCATTTATATATGTTTTTATGATTTAGAAAATATATTCTATCAGTTTTTATTGGTAAACTCATCAATAGAATGTATAACTTTATAGAGAACATTTAAATTAAAGAGATTCTTTACTTTTAATTACATTTAAGCTAACATATTTCTTTATTATATTATGCTTAAAGCATTATCTTACATTATTACTTAAAGGTAATATAATCTAATGATCTCTTGGTGGCATTCAAAACAAAGAAGCATACAGGCATTGGACAGTCATGCATCCAGAAACAAGGGCTCTATATTTAAGGAACTTCGGGCTCATGGTCATGATCTGCACAGAGATTTTGTTTACCCACCACCCTCATTCCCAAAAGCAAAGGAGATTGAACTGTCTGGTGTAGCCTCACAACGAAGAATGGTTCTTGCGTGTGTGTGTGTGTGTGTGTGTGTGTGTGTATGTAACTATAAATTAATACTCTTGTTTTTGTTGCTACAAGGTGATACCTTCTTTTGTTATCTTCTCTTTTTATAGACAGTTAAATCAAGTAGAAATGTTATATGCGTTCAGATAGCCTAAGACCTCTAGAGAGCAAGTAAAAGGGTCATACATATCTCAACTGTGGCCAGAGACCCATCTGTTACAGACAAGGCTTCAGGATAAAGACAAGATGACCAGGCCTGTATACTACTTTGAAAGACAAAAATTCAGGCTAATGAAAACCAGATAGATGTGAGTCACCATGGTGGATGACCAAGACCTGCAGATCCATCATTTCCTGGAAAAAATATTTATTTTTCCATGTATCTGTGCTGCATGACTTATTTCCCCATTGGATCACAACTTTGTAAACAACTATACTATACTTTTATTGGTTAATCACAGCTGTAACCCATGTTATACCCACATGAGTATTACTCTATAAAATTTCCTTATAGAGTGGGTTCCCTGGGTACCAATTTAAGACCTCTCCTATTTGCCTGACAGGAGCTTTCTATCCACTCAGTATCTTCCAACTCAACCTCTTGTGTTCCTAGAATTCATTCTTCAATTTTTAGACAAAACACACTTGGCATTTCAGATCTCTAACAGATTGGGAGTTACAATATTCCCTTGTATTGTATTTAGAGATTCTAGTATCACCCCTGTGACACTCTCATTTCATGGCAGTCTCATGTGGCTTCCTAACTGTTGTGCCTGGAGCGGTGCACCACAGCTTCAGTGTCTTGAGCAGCTCAGTGGAACTGTAAACTCATCCACTAGGAAATAAGGGAACCAAGTTTAAAAGGAAAAATAAAAACACTTTATTGCAAGTAAGAAAGATTCAGAAAGCTACCCCCTGAGATGTGGTTAGGGGTTTTGGAAAGGTTGAGATCTGAGGACCTTTGTCAGAATGATAGAGAACCTCACTCCCAGCTCCATACCAGAATGTGTCACAACCTGATTGATTCTGGACTGCCACTGATGGAACCCAGGCCCTAAAAACCTAAGGTGACATTACGTTGCCTAAGTGCAGAACCCTAACTCTGCCCAGTTTCCCTTAACAGATCATTATCTCTGGAATTTATGGATTGGTTAGGAGGAAACTTCCATAGAAGTTGAAGTTAGTGATTAAGCATCTAGTGAATATATTTACCGTAGAGTGAAAAAAAAATTAATATGGACTAAACAAGAGATATGTAGTTCTCTTCCCCCATTCAACTTCACTGCATTTTACTGTAGGAGGGAGGGATGGCTTTCCTGGCTATGGCACCTGCCTCTCTGGCTCAGTGCCCTGGGTTTCAGTCCTTCCTTGCTTTGTTAATTGTTCCCTCCAGTAAAGCTTTAACCCTTTCTAGTCAGGATAAACCAGGCAACCTAATGAGGCTTTTCCCAGCCTACATACTCCTTTCCCCTACATAATATTCTGTTAGAATCATACATATGCTAGTTTTTTCACTGAGCTCAATTTCTATTTTTTCTCATTTTCTATTTTTATTCCTTTCCCTATTTCTTTATTCTTTTTCTTCTCACACTTTCTCATATATCCCCTCCTTCCTTTTTTGTTATGCATAAATATTCTCAGTAAGACCTTTTCTGTCCCTAGCTTTTCCCATCTTATTATACTCTCTTTCAATTCCTGAATAGTGAAACATTTGGAGACTTTTTCAAAGAAGTTTTAAATTGCATGTTGACATATGATTTGTTCTTCACATATTGACATGATTGGTGGATATTCTGCCATGGAAAACAGTGCCGAAGATTAAAACTGGACCCATATCTTTTAGCATGTACTAAGCTAAAATCTGAATGGATTAAAGATCACAATATTAAAATAGAAATAATAAATTTGCTGAAAGATAGAGTAGGTAAAACTCTCGAAGACATTGGTGTAGATAAAGACTTTATGAATAAAGCCCAGATTGCACAGGAACTATCACAAAGAATCAACAAATGGGATTTCATCCTACTGAAAACCTTTTGCACAACAAGAGAAACCACCAACAGAATGAACAGACAACCCACAACGTGAGACAAAATGTTTGCCAAGTGTCCCTGAGATAAAGGACTACTGTTGAGATCATGCAAAGAAAAAAAAAATCAGTCCTCCCAAATTTAAAGACCAAATCCAAAAATGGGCATCTGTGATGAACACACACTTTTAGATGGAGAAGTACAAACAGCAAATAAATATATGAAAAAATGTGCAACAGCAGATCATAATAGCCAGATCTTGGAAACAACCTAAATGCCCATTGACTGAGGAATGGATAAAAAAGACATGATATTTCTGTATAATGGAATACTACTCGGCTATAAAGAATGATAAACTGGACACCTTTATAAGTAAATGGATGTGCCTTGAGAACATACTTATTAGTGAAATAAATAAGTCACATATATGTAAATATTGTATTGTTGCATTAGTGTGACAAGCTGAAAGAAAACTTATGTATATGTTTATGTATATGTATATAAAAAATCGTTAAGATAGTTTAAAAAAAGAAGTACAATGGCCTCCTTTGTCTTGCAGATGGCCTGTCCAGGAGTAAATTCAATGCCTCCCTTCACTGACACCTCTATAGGTTCTGTCTTCCTTTCTACACCTTGTCCCAGTTTTTTGGTTTTTTTTGGGTTTTTTTTTGTTTTTTTTTTTTTGTCCCAGAAAGAATGACCTCAGCCAAAGCAATGACTTAGGTCACACCTGCCTTTACTTTAATTAACCCACTGTGAGCCTTTTTTGAGTTGTTTTTTGGATGTCTTAAGAAATTTTTGATGTGCTATAAGATTTGGGGATTTTTTTTTTCATGTGGGTATCCTGTTGTTTTAGTATAGTTATTGAATGTAAAATTTTTTCTCCACTTAATTGCTTTTGCATCTTTTGTCTATTATGTAGGTATCTATTTTGGGACTTCACGTTAGTACCTTGGTGGTTTGTTTATCTTATATCAATGCTATTTTGTCAAGATTGGTGTAACTTTGTGATAAGTTGTGGAATTGGGGAGGGTTGGGGCTCTAATTTTGTTCCTTTATCAAAGTTATTTAGACTATTCTGAATCTTTTGTATTTCTATGAAAATGTAAGAATAAAAATGTCAATTTTTATGAAAAATGATGATGGCATTTTGATAAGGGATTGTCTTTTCTGATCTTTATTATTTTTTTCTATTTATTCTTGGTTTTATTTTGTCTTTTATTTTTAATTTCTTAAGGAAACATATAAGGGTATTTCATAACTTTCTTCTTTTCTAATAAATGTACTTGATGTTAAGAAAAAGAAAAAAAGGAAAAAAGAAAATTAAGTTCACTTGTTTCTTAAAAAAAAAAAACAGTGCTAAGAGTTCAATCTTGTGCCAAATTTAATTACCATGGTGTTGTCTGCAGGTTTTCATGCTGAGGCACCCACAGCCAAAGACACAATCACAAGGACAAAGACACTTAGTCAAAAGATCACCACATAATAAACATTCAACTCTTCCTTCCCAGTGATTTCAAACTTCAACACACACACACATACACACACACACACACACACACACACCTGAAGAACTGTCAGAAAAACAGGGAAACAGTATTTTTCCCAAATTTCATAATCTTTTTTCAAACAGTGATCCCACTGACATTGCAGTCGAAGAAATTTCAAAGAATTTTAAAAAGTGACAGTGAAAATAATCAATTATACTAAACATGATGCAAACAAGGAGCTGAGTTAACCAAATACTTAATATTTAATGAGATCAAAGATGATACAATAGAGAACAGAAGGAATCAAAGAGGAAATCCTAGTACAATATGTGATAGACTGCTTCAGTAAAAATAGAGACTCTGTAAAGGAACCATGAAATCCTAGAAGACAATCCTCGAACAGTCAAATGAAAAATTCACTTGAAAGTCTCAAAAATAGTTCATATGAATCACAAGGAATAACTTCAGAATTAAATGACAAACTGGATGTGTTGGACCAGGGACACAAACAATAAAGAATAAGAAGTAATGAGAAGATTAATGAAGTGCTCTTTGAAAATCTAAAAGAACCAAGTAGGATGATACATGACAGGCTGATAGTATAAAACATCTATTCACTGGAATTATAGGAGAAAATGCTCCTGATCTAGGGAACAGAACCAAATGAACATGACTATAAAAGAAACTCCTCATAGTATACCATAGTCAAATTGCTAAGAAATTTAGATATAGAACATTAAAAATAAATATAAAGAAATGCTAAATCACTCATGATTATTAACTCAGAGGCAAAACTCAAGATTGTCGAAATGAATATCTAAAAATGAGAAGATTTTGAACTGATGTGTTTTAAGCCCTGAAAAAAATAATCACAAACTTCCAGTACTATACTAATCAAATTGAAGGTGAAACAAAGCTCTTCAAAGAAAAGTCAAAAAAAATACTTACCAAATGAGTAAGTGTTACAAACATTTTTATAGGAATCTTCAAAACAGATAGAGGGAAATCATAGTCATGAGACCAAGGGAATAGATAGAGAAACAAAACACAGATATGAAACAAATACCAGAAAAAGAACAAAGTGAAATAAATTAATACATAATGCTTAACAATATTTGATGAAACTGTCATAGTTCTTAATCAAGTGACAGGAAATGACAGACTGGATCAAAGCACAACACCCTAATGTATGCTGCTGCAATACATGAATATTAATACAAAAACAATGAGTGTAGCAAGGATGAGTGAAAAATGTGACCTAGCGCACTTTTGTTGGGAGAGTAAACTAGTAAAATCAGTATGAAATTAGGTACAGAGGATCTCAACAAAACTAAAAAGAGAAATACCCTTTGATGCAGGTATAAGAAAATATGAAATGAATGATACAGGACATTACTATATTAACAAAATTAGTTATTCTCAGAGGTTAAATATTACATATCTCATCTTATATTAACAACTGAAAAATAAATGC